>CAUYQG010211700.1:0-35837 GCA_963574415.1 Tarsius wallacei | reverse complement strand
ACCACAGGCGCATGCCACCTTCCAGCTAATTTTTAAAAAAATTTATCATAGAGATGAGTGAGGTCTTGCTAGTTTGCCCAGGCTAGTCTTGAACCCCTGGGCTCAGGCAATCCTCTCGCTTCTGCCTCCCAAAGTGCTAGGATTACAGGTATGAGCCACCGTGCTCAGCTCAAAATCTTTTTTTCTTTTCTTTTTTGTCTTTTTTTTGAGTAGGAGTCTCACTCTGTCTCCCAGGCTGGAGTGTAGTACCATACTCACGGCCACCGCAACCTCGGTCTGGAACTAGGCAGGCACCGCCACACTGGGCTACAAAGTCTTATTTTCTAACGTGACAGCTTAAGCCAAGTTTCTCTTTTCATTCTTCCATAGGTTGCCTGTGGATTTCATTCTTGAGGTCCTCATAATTTAAAAGTGACAGCCAAGTCCAGCACAGTGGCCCAAGCCTATAATCCCAGCACCCTGGGAGGCCGAGGCAAGAGGATTGCCTGAGCCCGCGGGTTCAAAACCAGTCTGGGCAATATGGTGAGACCTCTTCTCTACAATAAATCAAAAAATTGACTGGGCGTGGTGGTGCGCACCTGTAGTTCTGGCTACTTGGAAGGCTGAGGCGGAAGGATCGCCGGAGCCCAGCAGCTTGAAGCTGCGGTGGCCGGGAGGGTGCCACTGAACTCTAGCCTTGGCGACAGAGTGAGACTCCAACTCAAAAAAGAAAAAAATGACAACCAGAAACATACGAATGTCTGATCATCCCTGAAGGCCATCACATTGTGTTTGCCCTGTTGCATGGTGCAATGACCACCTCTACTGTGCTTTGCTGCGTTTGGACTCAGACACCCTGGGCTTCTTTCAATCACACGGCAATTAAGAAGCCCATTTCGGCCAGAAGTGGTGGCTTAGCCTGTATTCCCAGCACTTTGGGAGACCAAGGAGAGAGGATTGCCAGAGCCCGTGGGTTCGAGACCAGCCTGGGCAACTTGGTGAGACCTCGTCTCGACAATAAATCACAAAAACTAGCCGGACGTGGTGGCGTGCGTCTATAGTTCCAGCTATTTGGAAAGCTGAGGTGGAAGGATTGTCTAAGTCCAGCAGGTGAAGGCTGCAGTGGTCGTGAGCGTGCCACTGTGCTCCAGCCTGGGCGACAAGAGTGAGACTCCAACTCAGAAAAAAAAAAAAGAAGCCCATTTCACTTGCAGTTTTTTTCATCGGCACTTTTGATCTTTCAAGAACAGACTGTAAAGCTCTTTTTAAATATTGTGTTGGTCTGGACATGGTAGCTCATGCCTGTAATCCCAGCACTTTGGGAGGTGTAGACGAGAAGATTGCATGAGGCCCGGGGTTCAGGATCAGTCTGGGCCATTTGGCGAGACCTTGTGTCTACAATAAATAAAAAAATTAGCCGGGTGTGGTGGTGTGCCTGAGTTCCAGCTACTTGAAGGCTGAGGTAGAAGGATTGTCTGAGCCCAGTAGTTCAAGGTTGCAGTAGCCTTGGATATGCCACTGCGTTTCAGCCTGGGCGACAGAGTGAGACTCTGACTCAAAAAAAAAAAAAAAAGAAACAGAAAAAAAAATGCGAGCTTGGTAACATGATCAATAAGAGACACTTGGCTATTGAGAAGCTGAATTGATTTACACTCTTTTCTTTAAGCTGATACCAAAACACTGAAATTGGCATCAGTGCCTCTGCACTTCACCCTGGATGACAGAGACTCCAACTCAGAAAAAAAAAAAAGAAAAAAAATATAATGTTGCTTCTCTCATCAACACAGTCATCATGGCAAGAGTAAAAGGAAAGTCTTCTGGGTTCTACCAAGGAATATAATAAGGGTCTGGTAAAGCAAATATGTTAGATCCAGTCCAGTAGCGATTACACAAATACTTGTCACTACTATACCTGGTTATAATATGACCCTCCATGGTCTTTCTATGTCATTTACTCTGGGCCAACATTTATTTTACTTTATTTTTTAGTGGGAGTCTCACTCTGTTGCCCAGGCTGGAGCGCAACGGCACGCTCACGACCACTGTAGTCTCGACCTGGAGGGTTCCGGAGATCTTTCCACCTCAGCCTTCCAAGTAGCTGAAACTACAGGCGTGCACCACCACGCCCAGGTCATTTTTTTATTTATCATAGAGACGAGGTTTTGCCGTGTTGCCCAGGCTGGTCTCGAACCTGCGGGCTCAGGCAATCCTCTCGCCTCCGCCTCCCAAAGTGTTGGGATTACAGGCATGAGCCACCACGCCCACCTTGGGCCAACATTTAATCCAAGGTTATATGAGTTAACACAGAACCACTGCTTGCCAGCTCACCCTAGCCTACTTTATGCTGAATCTCCAGTAAAATACCCACATATAAATACTTTCAACTCTGTCTCTGGTGAACCATCCCCAAAATCCATTTCAAAAAATATGTCTAGACTTTTAATGATATAAATTCATAAATCTTTTCTGGTTTTTTTGAATATGACATTTAAATTTTGCACTTTAATTCCCTGACCATATTCTGTTTGAATTCTGGTGATCTTTAGAGCATTAACAAGAGATAAGGCATGTGAAAAAATTACCTTTCCTTTACGTAGCTACCTCAGTGAAGGGAAATATTATAGACAGCATTTTAGAAAGTTCTTTAAAAACCCTTCAGATCTTACCATATATCCCATTCCAGTTACTGGGATCCCTCATCCAAGCCCTGATTTTCAGTAAGAAACCTGGTCAAGTTGTGAATTACATTCACAATCTTCAGGGTCAATCTGTGAATTTGGATTTTAACTATTTCAGCCACACACCTACAAGCCAAGTACATACTCCAAGAGTTCCGAGTCCTCCAAACATTTTGGGCCATTACTTACATTATGAAATAAATTGTATGTCATAAATAAGTTTCTTTTTAAATTTTATTTTATTTTAAATTGTGGGGTACAATTCAGGGTTAGGTATACAAATATTCATTGTGCAGGTACCCTTCTTGATGAGGCATGCCGCCCCCCCAGACAGATCTCAACTATTGTCAATCCCACCTCCCCGCTCCCCCGCCCCCGGGAGTTTCCCATTAATGTCAATCCTCTTGTTATAGTATTATGGTAATTGTTCAAGGTGAAACATTTCTTATTCCAACTATATATAAGGTACTTTGATATTTTCTCTTCCATTATATGCTATTTTAATTTTAATTTTTTTTTTGAGTTGGAGTCTCACTCTGTTACCCAGGCTGGAGTGCAGTGACACCCTTATGATCACCGCAGCCTCGACCTGCCAGGCTTGGGTGATCCTTCTGCCTTTGCTTTCCAAGTAGCTGGAACTACAGGCCCACGCCACCACACCCAGCTAATTCTTTGATTTATTGTAGAGACGAGGTCTCACCAAATTGTACAGGCTGGTCTCAAGCCTCTGGCCTCAGGCAATCCTCTTGCCTCTGCCTCCCAAAGTGCTGGGATGACAGGCATGAGCCACCACGCCCGGCTCATTATATGTTATTTTTAAACCAATAGTCAAAACTACACAATAATGAGTTTCAACCACAATCACACACACACACACACACACACACACACACACACACACACAAAGAAGTAGCAGACACAGAAGGAATTCTCTGTCCTCCCTATTTCAAGAAGCCTAAAAACAAGGCATAAGTATTCTTTTGTAACGGTGTCCCCTCTCCCTTGTCTGTACTAGGATGTGGAGAACAATCCTGTCTCAGGAGACAGTAGGTCACATGGAGGTGTGTTAGCATAAACAAACTTTACTAAATGACCCTTATCACCTATTAGTTTTGCCCACGTATTTACCATTCCACAATGTACCACCTCTAGCAGTCAGGTAATTCTAGAGAGACAGAACCAACAGGATGTGTAGATAGACATGTGAGAGGAGATTTGTTAAGGGAATTGGCTCACACGACCGTAAAGACCGAGAAGTCCCACGACAGACCATCTGCAAGCTGGAGACCCTAGTAGTGAGTCACTAGGGGTAATGGTGAGTGGTGCCACCCACTCCCATTTCCACCCCTTGATTCCTGAAGCCGTGAATCCTGGCTATGTGAGAAAAAACACCATATAGTAGACGTTGGTTTAGAGCATATGTAACCTTCTGAAGAGCTTTGCCCAGCCTTGAGAAGCATTGCTACCCAGCTGGTGCTGTAACTATAACTTCAAAAATGCATTCCAGGCTGGGCGCAGTGGCACACGCCTGTCGTCCCAACACTTTGGGTGGTTGAGATGAGAGGATGGCTTGAGATTTTTAAGTTCAAAACTAGCCTGGGCAACAAAGCAAGACCTCCAAGACCTTAGCTCTACAAAATATTAAAAATTAGCCGGGCGCAGTGGCTCACATCTATAATCCCAGAACTTTGAGAGGCCAAGATGAGAGGATTGCCTGAGCCTGCAGGTTCGAGACTAGTCCAGGCAACTAGGCGAGACCTCATCTCTACAATAATAATAAAAAAACAACTAGCTGGGCATGGTGGTGCGTGCCTTAGTTCCAGCTACTTGGAAAGCTGAGGCAGAAGGACCACCTGAGCCCAACAGGTTGAGGCTGAGGTGGCCATGAGTATGCCACTACACTGCAGCCTGGGTGACAGAGTGAGACTCCAACTCACACACACAAATAATTAGCTGGATATGGTGGCATATGCCTATAGTACCAGCTACTTGGGAGACTGAGGCAGAAGGATTGCTCGAGCCCAGGAGGTTGAGACTGCAGTGAATCGTGATTATGTCACTGCACTCCAGCCTGGGTGACAGAGACCTTGACTCTATTTTTTTAAAAAAGCCATACCATAGTTCTGTCATGCCAACTGCTTCATTCAGGATGAGGGGGACGTGATAAAACCAGTGAATTCCATGAGCATGAGATCATTGCCACACTTTGGCTATGAAGTGAGTTCCTTGGTCAGAAGCAATGCTGTGTGGAACACCTTGATGGTAAATAAGGTATTCTGTAACTCCACAAATGGTAGTTTTGGCAGAAGCTTTGCATGTGTGAAAGGCAAATCCATACCAAGAGTAAGTATCCATTCCAGAAAAAACAAAACACTGCCCCTTCCATGATGGAAGTGGCCCAATGTAATCAACCTGCCAGCAGGTAGTTGGCTGATGACTCGAGGAATGGTGCCATATCTAAGGCTCGGTATTGGTTTCTGCTTCTGACAGATTGGGCACTCAACAGTGGCCATATCCAAGTAGGCTTTGGTGAGTGAAAGTCCAAGTTGCTGAGCCCATGGATGACTTCCCTCCTTGCCACTGGGGATACTGTGTTCGTGAACCCATTGGGCAATGACAGGGTGGCTGGTGAGGTAGGCTGTCTGGTACCCACTATCAAATGATTATTAAAGTCTTTCTCTGCTGAGGTCACCCATTGGTAAACATTCTCATGGGACTAAAATATCTTTGCATCTTTTGTCTGCTCAGAGAGGTCTATCCAAACACCTTTCCCCAGATTTCTTTATTGATTTTTTCTTTTCTTTTTTTTTTTTTGAGTTGGAGTCTCACTCTGTCACCCAGGCTGGAGTGTAGTGGCACATTCATGGCCACTGCAGCCTCAGCCTTCCAAGTAGCCAGAACTACAGGTGTGTACCACCATGCCTGACTAATTTTCTTGATTTATTGTAGAGATGAGGTCTTGTCAAGTTGCCCAAGCTGGTCTCGAGCCCCTGGACTCAGGCAATCGTCTCACCTCCACCTTCCAAAGTGCTAAAATTATAGGCGTGAGCTACTGCGCCCGGCTGTCATTGATTTTTTAAATCAGGTTCCTTCCAAGTTTTTGGCCATCTGGCCAAACCATTGGTTACAGGCCATGAATCGATGTATAATTGCACATATGGCTGTTTTTACTTTCAAGCAAAGTACACAATCAGGTATAGAGTCCAAAATTCTGCCCATTGTGAAGATTTTCTTTCGCCATTGTCCTTTAGAGATGTTCCAGAAAGAGGCTGCAGTGTTACAGCTGTCTACTTTCTGTGGTGCCTACATATTGTGCAGAGCCATCTGTAAACCAGGCTCTGATTTTCTTTTCCTCTGTCAACTGATCACATGGAACTCCTTATGTGGCCATGGGTGCTGGCTCGGAGCAAGAAGGCAGTGCAGCAAAAGTGGGGATCATGGGCATTTAGGTCATTTTTTCACATAACTTGCGCCTTCAGTGGCTGCTCAGGCCTGATTCCATAGATAGCGCTTCTATCTGTTGATGCTTACAGCACACCCAATTTTATGGCTTGGCAGGTCAGATAACCACCAGTTCACGATGGGAGCTTAGGTTGCATAATAACTTGGTGGCCCATGATCAAGTGTTCACTTTCTAGCAAGGCCCAAAACAGGTTAAGAGCTGTCTCTCAAAAGGAGAGTAGTTATCTGCACATGGTGGCCGGGCTTTGCTCCAGAATCCTAAGGGCTTTTGCTGTGAGTTACCCAGAGGAGCCTGTCATCCATATCTACCACTCACACCTCAAGCACCAGTAGGTCTGCTGAATCATATGACATAAAATGAAGCATCACACTGCCCCAAACTCCTTTTCCCTTGTCTTATCACCATTGATCGCCCTGTGTTAAAATGGCATTTTAGCTCTGAGGCCTAATCACTTCTTTGAAGCATTTTCATTTTTTGTCTTTCAAGCACCCTCCTGTGTGCATGCAGAATAAATATTTTCTCTTGTTTCTCTATCTTTGTGAGCTTAATTTTCAGGCCTCAGTCACAGAACTTAAGAAAGTAAAGGGAAAGTTTTTTCCTCTCCTACACAAGATAGCCACTCCATTTAGAACCAGGGTTCAAGGAAAAGTCCGAACAGGTAAACTGTAGAATTCCTATTGGGCAACTCAGACAGACACCCCCCATTCTCAGAGCAGGAACTCCTCAGTTAAAGAGCTCTGTGATTCAGATACTGATGGAGAATTCCAGATGGTCTATATTCTAGCAGGCACTGCCTTCCTAGTTGGGCAAATGGTGGTTGGGAGGAGCGGCATTCTCAGTACTAAATCCCCATATGTTATTATGATGATGAGTCTGATGCATTTAAAAACTATAATTTTTGGCCACATTGATCAGAGTGGCTAAAAACTATATAGTTCTCAGTACTGAATGCACACCGGAATAGACTGGGGTGCTTTTCAAGATATGCATGATTATAGGCTAACCCTGGAGATTATGATGAAGCCCAGATACATGTACAGGCATGTGTCACACAATTCCATTTTGGTCAACGATGGATAAGGATTCTAATGGGGCTGCCCTATACAGAGATACCTTTTTTTTCTTTTTTCTTTATGTTGGTAAAGATGAGGTCTTGCTATGTTGCCCAGACACTTAGTCTCAGAGAGGACGTAGGATTCAGTACCGAAGAGTTCACAAATTTCCTCCTTCCTTTTGCCCATCTGTGGGGGTGATGTGTTCCAGGCAGTGAGCAGTGGGTTGGAAAATGAGGCTCTCTGTGTTTCAACCTTTGGCCTGCTACCTCCTTGCTGAGTAAACTCCCCAAGTAGGCTCCCAGTTTGTCAAACCGGTTAGGGCAGGAGGCTGTCCCCCACCTCGGGGAAGATTCGATTTCAGAAATGGAAGATAATCTGCCCCATCCTCCCTCCTGAGCTGCCCAACGGCATTGGTTCATAACAATAACACATGGTGTGTCGTTTTCTTTTCGTTTGTTGATTTTTCACCATAGTGGAAGGAAGTCTTCCACTGCAAATCTGAGATGTTCTATGCTTTGGAATTGTTATTCTTTTTCCTTGTTTTAAAGGGGACCAGAGCATCCAAACACACATCCAAATCAAAGCCTAATTTCCTCAGGTGGTTAATTGAATCAGAAAAAGAGCTGCTTCTAATTACCAGCTGCCTCCTGATTGCAGGGATATTTGTATTCATCCATGACTAGTAAATTCATAATTTATGAGGCCCTACACAGCCACTTGCTTTAATAGCCCTCATTTCAGAACGCTGATGTCTTCAAGCCAAAGGATGCTTCACACAGTGTTGCGTCATATTGAAGAGCCCTGATGGACGATTCTCGAAGTGAGCTTGTGGGAAAGGACGTGGTTTCCTCATTCATCTCTGCTTCTGGGCCAGTCCACCAAAGCTCCTTTCTCCCAGCCTCGGGAGAAGCCCCAGACTGGAAAGGTACAGGAACACATTCATCAGCTGAACGGACTTCGTGGAAGAAGCCAAGACCATTTCGTGCATTTTCAGCCTCGCAAATATCAACGGTGAGGATCTTCTCTTGTGTCACATTTCAGTGCTCAGCGATTGGGGCTTCTCTCTAGGCAGCAAATACTTAATTTTCCAGTTTCTCAGGAGAATCGTAAGAAGGGTCTCATCAGAAGAGGGAACTCTTGCCTCTGGCAAGATTTGACCACAGGTTTAGAGCAGGTTACAGTCATGGTTTCTGCAAAGGAGTGCTGTAGTCTGACCAGGTTTCTATGCCCACTCCCCAGAAAAAAGCAAAACTGACACAGCCAATGGAGAGTTAAATATCACAAAGCAGCTGAGCGAGGAGGGTCAGAGAAATTACTGAAATGGGCCTCTTCAAAAATTCAAAGAATAGGGTTTTTCTCTTTCCTCTCTCTCTGTCTCTCTCTCTCTCTCAATAGCTTTGGGGAATGCATAGTTTTTGACTACATGGTTGCATTGTATAGTGGCAAAGAATTCTGGACTTTCGGTGTACCTATCACCTCCACGTGTGCACCTTGTAACTGATAAATGATTTTTTTGTCCCTCCGCCCCTTCCCCCTCCCCCTTCTAAGTCTCCAGTGTCCATGATCTCATTCTCTGTGCCTCAAAGCATAAGGTTTTTTAAAGGGAACCAGGCGGACAGAAGGATAGGGGCCTCTTATTGGTTGATGATATCATGCAAGGATGTCAAGCCTGTCTTCTTGTTGCAGACCTGATTTCTGGGAGAGGGCACCACAGGACCAGTCGAGGACTCCCCTGTGTTCTGGGTCTTGAGGGGTTCTGATCTGTTAGAGTACAAAGTCTGAAAAAGATAGCAAATGCCATTCTTAGGTTTTAGATGTTATCTATAAAGCAAGTTCCATGAGCCATTATGGGGGTAGTCTAGGAGGAAGGTGTGGGAAGATGGGAGATTGGAGATTGAAGCCATCTTTGTCCTCAAGCAGTCTTAGGTCAGTTGTTTCCGAGAGAATATGTTGATCAGCCTTGTTCCTCCGCCAGGGATCAGAACCTGAAGGTAAATTTATATAAGTGGCTTCAGGAGATCATTCCTAGATCCCAGAGGGGGTGAGTTATCAGCAAAATTGAATAAAAAGAGACCACGTGAGCACCACTAGTGCCAGATACATCTTGGAGAAGATTCCTGAATGAAGAGGATTTAACTCATGGGAAACTATTATCTAAGAAGAGATACACAGTCTAAAGAATTCTGACTTAAAGTCCTCTTGAGGTAAGAGGAGAAAAAACATTTTGCATGATGTCAAGGGCTGGCAGTCCTATCTCACCTGGATTAGACTTGATATTATCACCTAGCTTTGTGATTTTAGCAAGTCATTTAACTTTTTTGAGTGTCCATTTTCTAAGCAGAAAATGAGTTGAACAAAATACTTACTAAGGTCCCTTCTAGCTTTAAAATTTTAAGGCTCAATTATGTACTTTTAATTCCAGAATGCCACTTATTCCTTTAAGCGGTTAAGTCACATTTCTACTGTTGTATCCAGAAATTAATGACATCTATGAGATTAAGAATTTCTAGTATCCGATCCACCCTTCTCTCCAGGTATTTCAGCACTATCTTTTATTTTCTCTTCTGAGCTTAGAATTCACTGTTCAAGAATGTCATGGGTCATGCCTTAACTCCCTTCTGTGTGGGCTCACCAATGAAAAAATGGAAGATATGTATTGGCTGAGAAAGAATTTAATATGCTTTGGTGCCAAAGAGACTTAGGTTCAATTTCTACTTACTCTCTGCATGACTTTAGGCAATTATTCAATGTACTCTCTTTTGTAAGAGTAGAGATAAAATTCTTGAATTTTATGTAGCATTCTTGAGAGGATTAAACTGTGTTCACATCTCCCAAAGCATGGAAACCATTCAAAACTCACCTTTCCACTCCATTCTTTGAGATTTCCACAACCACGTGACTGATCCGTCTGGTATGTCAGAGTTTCAGTTTCTTTACCTCTTTTCTTTAAATTAAAAAAAAAATCCCACCTAAACTATTGACTGCCATGGCCATGATGAACATATCTCATCATCCCTAACTGCCTGATTTCTGAAAATAAACTGCAAGATCCCGTTCTCTGACCATCGCCTCCCAACCTCCTATGGCCCCTTACTCTGATATCTCCACTCCAGCCATTCTTCAACCCCCAACAAGGACTCTCATCCTTTGGTCTTAGGGCATTTTCACTATCGGACACTTCATCATATTCTCAATTCACTTCTTATTCAGGTTAGAGTGACGGTCCACCTCTGTAATCACCTTTTGCACAAGCCATGAACTTTGTAGGCCTGATCCCCAATGCCTTTCTGGCCTAGCAAATGTGCAATCTTGATTAAGTCCAATCTTCACCTCCTTTGTACCTTCTCTTGAGCAGCTAATGACCGCTGGGCAACAGCATACAACCGTGTTGACTGGTCCTTGTTTTAGTCTCATGACCACAAATCTCAGTTGTATATTCAATGCTACCTGGTGACCTTATTTATTTATCTGTCTGAGTCGGAGTCTTACTCTGTCACCAGGTTGGAATGCAGTGGCACAATCAAGGTTCACCGCAGCCTTGACCTCAGTGCTCAGGTGATCGTTCTGCCTCAGCATCCTGAAGAGCTGGGACTATAGGCACACACCACCACTCCTGGGTAATTTTTTGTGTTTTTTTTTTTCTGTACATTAAGAAAAGTAAATTTATTAAAGGTGAGATGCATTGTGAAGGATACAGGAGCAGGGCAGCAGTGAGAGTGTCTGATGTCTGCTGCAATTTTTAAATTCCTGGTAAAGATGAGATCTCGCTATGCTGCCTAGGCTGGTCTTGAACTCCTGGGCTCAAGCAATCCTCCCTCCTCGGCAGCCTCCCGAAGTGCTAGGGTTACAGACATGAGCCACTGCGCCCAGCTGCCACCCAGTGACCTTATGAAGTCTCCCTAGTATATGAGCTTTTCCACCCTCTAATATGACTGTTTCACACCTTCTTCACTTCCCTCAAGTATTTCATGCCACTCCATTGCCTCACACTCAATGGAGGACGTAGAAACCCTTAAACGTGGTTGTGCTCCCTTGTCTGTCTGTGCCTTCCCATATTCCTATTAATTATTACGAGAAAGTCCAGCCCCTCTGCTTTGCTCTTGGACTACATTTCCTCTTATCTGCTCAAAGGTTTTATTCCTGCGGTTATTGTTCTCCCCACGCCTAGAACCTGTTTTGTGGCAAGCATTGTATGACCCGAGAATACAAGGACTAATAAGACACGCTTCCTTCCCTAAAGCCCTCCCAGACAGTCGCCTAGATGACCTGCTGTAGGACCATGCGATGGGTCCCTCTCCCAGGGAAAGGTACAGACTTCTGTGTAGACACAAGTGGTTTAGGGTATTGAAAGAAAAACTTCAGACAAAGCAAATTTAACAGAATTTAGTTAAGCAAAGGACAGTGTGTGAACTGGGCAGCCCCCGAACCAGAAAATGTTGAGAGCGACTTCTGTACTGCTGGAGGGGGGGACAGAATTTATAGAAAAAGAAACTACAAAAAGTAGAAGTGATGCACAGAAAACTTTAGGTGGGTTACAGTTCGCGTTTGCCTGATTTGAGCAAGGTTTGAACAGATGGCTGCCTGTGATTGGCTGAAGCTTGGTGACTGGCAAAAGGTTTCAGTCTTTTTTACACATCCAGTTAGGTAATGGCTCACTGTGTACAGAGAAAACTTTAGGCTGACCTTTTTTTTTTTCCTTTGAGTTGGAGTCTCACTCTGTTACCCAGGACCAGGCTGGAGTGCAGTGACACACTCATGGCCACTGCAGCCTCGAACTGCTGGACTCAGGTGATCCTTCCGCCTCAGCCTTCCAAGTAGCTGGAACTACAAGCACACGCCACCACGTCTGACTAATTTTTTTATTTATTGTAGAGATGAGGTCTCATCAATTTGCCCAGGCTGGTCTCGAACCCGTGGTCTCAGGTAATCCTCTCACCTCGGCCTCCCAAAGTGCTGGGATTATAGGTGTGAGCTACTGCACCTGGCCTTGATTTACTTATATTTTATCAGCCAGAACTTTTAAACTTTTTTTTTTTTTAATCGGAGTCTCACTTTGTCGCCCAGACTGGAGTGCAGTGACATGCTCCTGGCCACTGCAGCCTTGAACTGCTGGGCTCAGGTGATCCTCCTGCCTCAACCTTCCAAGTAACTGGAACAACAGGCATGCGCTACCGGGCCCAGCTAATTTTTTATTTACTGTAGAGACGAGGTCTCGCCAAGTTGCCTGAGCAGGTCTCGAACCTGCGAGCTCAGGCAATCCACGGCCTCCCAAAGTGTTGAGATTACAGGCTGAGCCACGGAGCCTGGCCGCTTTTAAACTTTTATAAAGTTAATTTCTTTTTCTTTGAGTCAGAGTCTCACTCTGTCACCCAGGTTGGATTGCAATTGCATGATCACAGCTACCAAAGCCTCAATCTCCTGGGCTCAGGTGATCCTTCTGCACCACTGGCTAATTTTTTGACTTATTGAAGAGATGAGGTCTCGCCAAGTTGCCCAGGCTGGACTCAAACCCCCCAGGCTCACGCAATCCTCTCACCTCGGCCTCCAGAAGTGCTGGGAATACAGGTGTGAGCCATGAGGCCAGACCAAATTAAGTTTATCTATTGCTTTATAATTGTGGGTTTTGTTGTCTTGCTTAACAAGACTTTCCTTCTCTAAAGCATACTCTTCCCTTCATTGCTTTAACATCTATTAGTGGAATGCTTACAGTGATCTAAGAATTGCTGTTGACTGGCAACTTACATACATAATAACCCCCTTCAGGCAACTTTCCCTTTTCTTTGGGCAAGGGAGATAACAATGATTGAACAAATCCATTGAGTAATTTGGGAGTATCATAAAAGCTTTGAAAGACCTTAACAGTGTGATACAATTGGTGCCACCTTGGGAGGGGGTGAGAGGGTCACTTGAGATAGGATGATAAGAATGCTAAGACCTGCTCGGTGGCTCAGCCTGTAATCCCAGCACTTTGGGAGGCCGAGGCGAGCGGATTGCCTGAGCCCGTGGGTTCGAGACCAGCCCGGGCAACTTGGCGAGACCTCATCTCTACAATAAATCCCCAAAAATTAGCCGGGTGTGGTAGCGCGCGCCTGTAATTCCGGCTACTCGGAAGGCTGAGGTTGGAAGGATCATCAGAGCCCAGCAGGTCGACACTGGGGTGGTAGTGAGTGTGCCACTGCACTCCAGCCTGGGTGACGGAGTGAGACTCCAACTCAAAAAAATAAAAAAAGGATGCTAAGACCAGCAGCTTGAAGAGAAGCCATGTCACACTCCAGGAAAAAGCTATTTGGACAGAGGAAAGAGCAAGGAAAATAGTGCTAAAGCAGGAGAGAGTGTGGTGTCGTGACAGCAGCAGGGAATAGATTCTTGAAGAGACAGCTTTGCGTACAGCGAGATGAGGCTGGAGAGGCGAACAGGGCGTCCCTCACATCATGTAGGACAGGGGTCCCCCACCCCCGGGCCATGGACCAGTACCGGTTTGTGACCCGTTAGAAACCAGGCCGCACAGCAGGAGGTGAGCGAGTGAGTGTGCTTCATTTGTGTTTACTGTCGGTCCCATCCTTCCCATTACCGCACCGAAACTCCGCCTTCTGTCAGATCAGCAGTGGCAGCAGGTTCTCAAAGGAGCGCGGACCCTGTTGGGAGCCGGGCATGGGAGGGAGTCTCGGTTGCGGCCTCCTTGTGAAGATCGGAGGTAGAGCTGATGATGTCGGCACTCGGAAGCAGCTGCAAATGCAGATGAACATGAGCAGTGAGGTTTGACTGCATGTCCCCCTGAGCCCGCTCCCACTCTCATCCCCCCATCACCATCCATGGAAAAATTGTCTTCCGTGAAACTGATCCCTGAGGCCAAAAACATGGGAAGTTTGGGGACCACTGATTTAGGGCCTTGGGAATCCTGGGTTGAATTCGAAGAGCGGTGGGAAACCACTAAGAGGTCTGAGAGGACACAGCTAATAAGGCAGACGTTCCTGCCTTAGGAGGAGCTAAGGAGAAGCTCACCTGACTGAGAGTTGTCTAAAAGGATCAGGGGAATCCTCCAGAACACTTTCGTTTAAGGATCCCCAACCAAACCTTTCATAGCACTTACTTCTTAGATCAGGAGTAATGACGTAAAAGTGCACTGTATTATTCTTCTGTTTCCAATAGAGGGAATACGGTGGCGGTTTCTTTAAAAAATGTAAGGCTTGATTCTGCCTTAGGAAAGGCTCTATTTTGAAAGTAAGCAGCAACGTTCTGGGTGTTTCAAGAACTCAAAAATAGGATTCATTCATTCCTTCTGCAAAAAACGTGCATCAGTGGGCTGCTATGTAGCAACTGTGGTTTTATAAGAAACGGTCTTTATCTTAAGGAGTCTAAAATTCATAAGGAATAGATAAGACATGAACATAAACACTTATAGTGTGTGAAAATGATATAGGGATCCGGCAGAGCTAAGTTTCCTCAGAGAGAAGTTAGAAGTCCCAGATCTAAGTTTCTGAAAGGGCAGGATGTGAAAAGACCAGCCAAAGCCAGTTAAGACCAAGATGGCACTGAAAGTGATCTCCATCTGCCCATTTTGCTCATTATATGCTGCTTATAATACATGAGCAGGCTAAAAGACATTCCTACCAGTGCCATGACAGTTTATAATTACCATGGCAACTCCTGGAAATGATGCTATATCATTTAAAAAGGGGAGGAACCCTGGACTCAGGGAACTCCCTGCCTCTTTTCTGAAAATCCATGAATAAACCATCCCTTGCTTAGCATATAATTAAGAGATAACTATACAAATAAAGCTCCAGCAATGTATGGCTGCTATTCTTCCTATAGACCAGCCCAGGATGCTCTGCCAAGAGAGCAGTTTTCTTTTTATTCCTCATTATTTTTTTCACTCTGTCACTCAGGCTGCAGTGCAGTGGGACGCTCATGGCCACCACAACCTCAACCTGCTGGCCTCAGGCGATCCTTCCGCCTCAGCCTTCCAAAAAGCTGGAACTACAGGTATGCTTTCCAACGCCTGGCTAATTTTCTGATTTACAGTAGAGACGAGGTCTTGCCATGTTGCCCGGGCTGGTCTTGAACCTGTGGGCTCAGACAGTCCTCTTGCCTCCCCTGGGATTACAGGTGTGAGCCACCACACGTAGCTTCTATTCCTCTTTTAATAAACTTGCTTTTGCCTTCCCTTGTTGGCTTGTTCTTGAATTCTTTTCTGCACAAAGCCAAGAACCCACTTGTCTTATGGGGCAGGACCCCAACTTCAGGGTCCCCTGGCCTGTATCAATAAGGCTCTTAAGAGAGCTAAAAATAAAGGATTGTCAGAGTTCAGGGGAGAGCTAGCCTTCAGTGCTGGGGTAGCCAGGGAAGACTTCATGATGCAGGATCTCAGAGAGCTCTACAGTCGATGAAACTAAGGGAGAGGGTTCTTGGCATAGGAAAAGGGATCGTGTGAAGAAAAGGAAGGTTGGGGCACGATGGGGGTAAGCCAACAGTACATTTAGATGAAGGCAGGGGTAGATTCCGGGGAGGGTTAAGAAGTGTGGTTTTGAAGTTGCACACGAGATCCTGACACTACCTATCTCCTGTTTGTCCCTTGCCGAGAAACCCCATCTGTGCACCCTCTCCAGAAGGCATCTGAGTGATTGTATTTCCAATGGTCCAGATCTGGTTCTCTTTTCCAGAGGATTGCCCTCAGGCTACCGAGCCACCTTCCTGCAGAATCAAAGTGCTAGAAGTTTCTCATCGTAGTTGTCCCTCCCAGGTAGATTATGAAAGCTCAGCTCCCTGGCCTCAGGGGGCAGGACAACACTGAGGCCTAACTTGTCCTCCAGCATTCCCTTGTGGGGCCAGGCTGAATATGTTCCGTGAGACTTGGCACGAAATTGCGCCCTGACCTTGCTTGGTTTCTTCCTCTTCCTGCCTTGCTTCCCTCACTTCAACCTGGCTCCTCTGGGGAAAGTTCCTTAATAAATCAAAGACATGAATTTTTCTCGTCGGGTCCATTTCCCAGGAGCCTGACCTCGGATGCTGGCCAGAAGCTACTCTGTTATCCCCAACTAGGTGCAGGAATGGCCCAAGGGTGGGAAGACCCATTGAAGATCACTGAGGACCACGGAGAGACAACTTTAGTAGAATTCAGACAAAAACCAAATTGCAAGGGTTAAGAAGGGAGTGGATATGGTGGAGAATCTGTGATTCTTTTTGCAAATGTTTATGATGTTTGGGATATTCCCAGCCTTTCACATCTAGCCTCACCAAAACAGAACTCAGAATATTGAAATTCCCAGTCTCTCTAGCAACTGGGATGAAGGTATGGGATGCGTGGTCTCTCATCAGACACACCCTTGTCAACCATCTGTTCAGAAATGAACAACTTGGGACTTTCTTATGGAACCCCCTTTATTACAGTTGACCTTTGAACAATATGGGGTTGGGGCATTGACCACTGTGCAGTCAAAAATTTGAATATTACTTCTGACTTTCCTAAACTCACCAACAAGTAACCTACTGTTGATCTTACCGATAGCATAAACAGTTGATCAGCACATATGTTGTATGCTATGTAGTAAATGCTTTCTTAGAATAAGGTAAGCTAGAGAAATGAAAATGTTACTTAGAAAAATCATAAGAAAGAGAAAATATGTTTCCTATTCATTAAATGGAAGTGGATCACCCTAAAGGTCTTCATCATCTTCACCCTGAGTAGATTGAGGTAGAGGAGGGAGAAGGCGAGGAGAGAGCAGTCTTCTTTTTATTCCTCATTATTTTTTTTCACTCTGTCACCCAGGCTGCAGTGCAGTGGGACGTTCACAGCCACCACAGTCTCGACCTGTTGGGCTCAGGTGATCCTTCCGCCTCAGCCTTCCAAGTAGCTGGAACCACAGGCACGTGACACCATGCCTGGCTAATTTTGTGATTTATTGTAGAGACGAGGTCTCACCATGTTGCTCAGGCTGTTCTCGAAACCCTGAGCTCAGGTAATCCTCTTGCCTCAGCCTCCCAAAGTGCTGGGATAATAGGCTTGGGCCACCATGCCTGGTCCTCAGTATAACTGTTATGGGGAAAAAATTCCATATACTTGGATCTGTGCAGCTCAAACCTGTATTGTCCAAGGGTCAACCATGATTTCGTTGAGTGGGCGGCAGCAGGTGTTTTGGCTTTTTGAGGAGCAGTGGTTTTGAGGTTGAGGTCCTGACTTGAAAGAAATATATATATTTTTTAAATCAGGGTCTCACTCTGTCGCCCAGGCTGGAGTCCAGTGGCACGCTCAGGGCCACTGCAGCCTCTACCTGCTGGGCTCAGGCAATCCTTCCACCTCAGCCTTCCAAGTAGCTACAAATATAGGAATGCACCACCAAGTTCGGCTCATTTTTCTTGATTTATTGTAGAGATGAGGTCTTGCCAAGTTGCCCAGGCTGGTTTCGAACCCACGGGCTCAAGCAATCTTCTCACCTTGGCCTCCCAAAGTACTAGGATTATGGGAGTGAGCCACCATGCCCGTCCTCAAAAAATTTTTTTGTGTGTGATTTATTATAGAGACGAGGTCTCACCAAGTTGCCCGGGCTGATCTTGAACCCCCAGGCTCAGGCAATCCTCTCGCCTCGGCCTCCCAAAGTGCTGGGATTACAGGCTGAGCCATCGTGCCCGGCCCCAAAAAAGCTTTTAAGGAGAGGGTGTCTTTGTTGCGTGCAGCAGTGATGGTGGTGGTTCCACGTGGTTTTCAGAGGGACGAGCAATGGGCAGTGTCTCCCCAGGGGAATTGTTCTTGAAAACTCATCTTCAACCCTGGCTCCCCAGCACTCCCATCAACTTTTTTAGTAAATCCCTCTTCTGAATACTTAGTCAACTTTAATTGTTTGCAAATAGAAACCGCCTGAGAGAGTAGAGGATGAGAAATCGGGACCTTGGTGGACAGCCTTTGCAAGTCAGCAGAAAACAAGAGCGTGTTAATAGATGTAGGAGCCAACTTCCACGATGGCCCCAATCTTTGCATTTTTAATTTTAGAGACGAGGCTTGTCGCGAACTCCTGGGCTCAAGCAATTCTCCCGCCTTGGCCTCCCCAAATGCTGGGATTCCCGGCATGAGCCACCGTGCCCAGCCTGACAGCCCGTTTGTTACTGTCTTTTGGTGTTCATGTACTCCTTCCGTGTGAAATTAGGGCTGCTGCATGGGACCAACAGAATACAGAGGAAGTAGCAAGTCTGTGTCTTCAAAAGCTAGTTCATAAAGGAATTATAGCTTCTGCATCGGTTTCTTTCTCACCCTGGGGGAATGCTAGCCACTGTGTAGTGAGAACACTCAAGCAGCCCTGGGGAGATGCTTGCATAGAGAAGATTCCCCTTGTCAGCACTCATTTGCCAGCAGTGGGCGTGAGCTAACTCAGAAGATCCTCTGTTCCCATCAAGCCTTCAGATGCTGCAGCCTCAGCTGACCTGACTGCAACCTTGTGAGAGAGCCTGAGCCAGACACACCTAACCAGGCTGCCACTGAATGCCTGACTCATAGAAACCACGAGCGATAAGGAGTACAGTACTAAGGTTGTTTTAAGCCACTAAGTCTTGAAATATTTTATTACATAGCAATAGATAACTGAAATATAATGTTTAAAGACGGTTTGTTTCTACAGGGCAGGGGAGGGCGGAACCTGTTTATAATAAAAAGAAGGCTGGGCGTGGTGGCTCACGCCTGTAATCCCAACACCTTGAGAGACAGATGCAAGAGGATTGTCTGAGCCCAGGGTTTTGAGACCAGCCTGGGCAACTGGGCGAGACCTCATCTCTACAGTAAATCACAAAATTAGCCAGGCATGACTGTATGCGCCTGTGATTCCAGCTACTTGGAAGGCTGAGGTGGAAGGATCACCTGAGCCCTGCAGGTCGAGGCTGCGGTGGCTGTGAGCATGCCACTGCACTCCAGTCTGGGCAACAGAGTGAGACGCCAACTCAAAAAATGAAAAAGTAAAAACAAAAAGAAGAGGACAGAGTACTTGCTGATCTAAGAGAGAAGAGAACTGAGCAAGGTTCAGAGAGGGAAGGCAGGAAGGAAGGAAACAGAAAGGAAGAAAGGAGGGAAGGAACGGTGATCAAACACACAGGGATGGCCAGGCACGGTGGCTCATGCCTGTAATTCCGGAACTTTGGGAGGCAGATGCAAGAGGATTGCCTAAGCCCAGAGGTTTGAGACAAACCTGGACAATTTGGCGAGACCTCATCTCTACAATAAATCAGAAAATTAACTGGGCACGGTGGTGCACACCTGTGTTTCCAGCAACTTGGAAGGCTGAGGTGAAAGGTTCACCTGAGCCCAGCAGGTTGAGGCTGCAGTGGCTGTGAGTGTCACAGGTGCGCAATACCACACCTGGCTAATTTTTTGATTTGCTGTAGAGACGAGGTCTCGCCGAGTTGCCTGGCTGGTCTCGAACACATGGGCTCAGGCAATCCACTCACCTCGGCCTCCCAAAGTGCTGAAATTACAGGCTGAGTCACTGAGCCAGGCTGAAAAACTTTTTGTAAAAGACAGCATGTCATTCTGTTGCACAGGCTGGGGTGCAGTGGCTACTCGCAGGCGTGATGATTGCACACTACAGCCCGGCTTTCTTGAGCTTAAACCTCCGGAGTATCTGGGACTACAGGTGTGTGCCACCATGCGTGGCTTACATTTATTTAGTGTTTATTTTGTTCCAGGCATTGTGCTAAGGCCCTTCCAGGCATAATCCCACTGAACTATTCTACCAGATTTTCGAGATGAGTGTCATTATTTTCTTTTTTTTCCTTTTTTTTTTTGGAGTTTCACTCTGCTGCCCAGGCTGGAGTGCAGTGGCACACTTAAGGCTATCACAGCCTTGACCTACTGGGATCAGGTGATCCTTCCACCTCAGTCTTCAAGTAGCTGGAACCACAGGTGTGCACCACCATGCCCAGCAATTTTTAAAAAAATTTATTATAGAGACAAGGTCTTGCCAAGTTTCCCAGTCTTGTCTCGAACACCTGGGCTCAGGCAATTCTCTTGCCATGGCCTCCCAAAGAGCTGGGATTACAGGCGTGAGCCGTGGCACCCGGCCAAATGTCATTATGTTCTTAATTTTATAGATGAAGAATCTGATGCTAGTAGGCATTAAGGAACCAAGAAGGTGAACCAGTTCTGTCAGAAACCAGAGGGCAAACTTTTCACTCTCTACATGCTTTGAGTGGTCTGCTTAGGACAAC
Organism: Tarsius wallacei; assembly: GCA_963574415.1. Lineage (NCBI taxonomy): Eukaryota > Metazoa > Chordata > Mammalia > Primates > Tarsiidae > Tarsius > Tarsius wallacei. The sequence goes on along the minus strand of CAUYQG010211700.1, from coordinate 15,474 downwards.
TGTTACAAAAAACTTAAAAGGCGAGGCAACGTAAAATAAGTCAAAGGAAAAGGTTTCCTTCCAGAAAATATAGGACGCTTGACTTTCAGAGTTTCAACTCTAAAAATAGCCACAAAAGTATACAGACTTTTTCTTTGCTGTTTAAATTGGTCAGATATGTCAAGAAACACTTAGAGTAGACCTTATTCTGCCTGGCAAAATGTAATGAGACTTCAGACAAGACACCAACAACTTTTGCACATTCCAGTGACTTTTTTGGACAGGTGAAGCCATCAGGGCACTTTGTGGAGTGGTTTGAGGCAACTATCTCTCTTCACACCTCAGGCTCCACATTAAAATAACAAAAAGATGACTGTTTCTTTGATGAAAATGTGTGTCTACCTGTCAGATCTTGTATTGGAAAGTTGATTTATTCTACGAAGGGTCAAAGTTAGAAGACAAAATGATAAAGGGGCACCTTGTTTCTAAAAAAAATGAGTTTGCCAGGTGTCTCAAGAAAATCAAATGATACTAAAGCAAGAACTGACAGCTCAGTGAGACAGGTCAGCTTTCAAATAGACTCCTCAGTATGTCTTAGGAATAATACATGATTAGAAAAATATCATAGTAATTTATTAATTAGTTTAAGTTTAAAATAAAAGAGGTACACTTTACAGAAATAAACAATAGAGAAGGAATGAATTATTCAGAAATTGATAAAGGGAAAAGCCGATATCATGCTTCATCAGAAATGAGCTAGGATGCCATCAACACTGCTATTTTGTCTTGTTCTGAAAACATATATAGATTAATTTTACCAAAGAGAGGTATAATGTGGGGGATCTTTCTAAGCATAAACACTATGGAAGAAATCACAAAGAAAAGAGTCATAATTTTGACAATATTCCATTCAAAAGTACAAAAATACATGATTTTAAAAACAACTAAGGCAGGTGAGGTGGCTCACACCTGTAATTCTAGTGCTATGGGAGGCTGAAGCAGGAGGTTGGCTTGAGGCAAGGAGTTTGAAACCAACCTGAATAATATAGTGAGACCCTATCTCTATAATAATAATAATAATAATAATAATAATAATAATAATACTAATAACGCCAGGCAGGGTGGCATGCACCTATAGTCCTAGCTACTTGGGAAGCTAAGGCAGGAGGATAATTTGAACCTAGGAGTTCGAGATTGCAGTGAGTTATGTTTGTGCCACTGCACTCCAGTCTGAGTAGCAGAATAAGACCTCAACTCAAAAAAAAAAGAAAGAAAGAAATGAAGAAAAAGAGGACGGAAGCAAACAAGGAAGGAAGGACAGACGCTAGAGAGGTTGGCAAGTGAGTATAGACTCTCTGGAAAGCCATTGGCATTAGGTATCAATAGCCTGTCAAATTTATACTGCAAGTGTGCTTCTGAAAATCTGTATACCTAAGAAATAATCAGAAAGTCAGAAAATTTTTTATGCACAAGGATGTTAATCATGATGTTTACAAAAGTTAAAAAAAATCTAAAAATATTCAAGAATATGGGAATATTTTAAGAAAACATGGTTTAGTCACATAAGAATATAAGATAATTGAAATCATATTCTCAAAGAATTTTTAAGAAAATGAACATGATAATACAAAAAATAAACAGGATATAAACTATTGTATGCTCCCAGTTATGTGAAGTAAAGAATGTCACCGGAAACAGAGCATGCAACACTTGCATTCGTATTTTTTAAAAGTACCAAAAAATTAAAAAATTAAGTGTCTAACATTCAGGGTGGAAATTCAGGTGATTTTTACTTTTCTTCTTCATAGCTCTCCAGATTTTCTGTAACAAGCATGAATTATTTTTGTTAGAGGAAAACATTGCTGGAAGCAAAACTTTCCATGATCTGTGAAGATAGGTCATTGGCTTTTCTGTCATTGGTAGGGTCCCATGCTAGGTAGAGAGGTAGCCTCTTGTCTCATCTCCAAAATTGCTTGAAATAAGGTGGGAATCATTTGGATGAATTCCAGGTAAGTTTCAGTGAATTTCTTTTCCATACGAATTCAGAAAGCGAGGCAAGAACAGATGCCAAAGCAAGAGTCTTCTGGTGGTTTTAGTCCAGTGTGCCTGAAACATAAATGTTTCATGAATCAACCAGAGATGTTGATAAAACGCAGATGGAATTCTGTAGGTCAAGGTGGGGGTCTGGGCTTCCGGTTTCTGACAAGCTCTTAGGTAATTCTAATGTTGCTGGGTCACCGACCACACTGAGTAATAAGGCACAGAGTCCCTACCTTAGAGGACAGCCCTGTCTCTCCTGAATGCAGATGCATGAGATTTAGAAACGAGTTCATCAGCAAGCATTAATTAGATGAGTAATATGCATCTGGTGTCTAGGAGCCCACATCTGGAGGAATGTTCTAGGGTTACTGGGTCATTAGAAGATTAACAAATAATCTCATAGTGCAAGTGCACTCACATGAATATGGGGATGTATATACATCTTTTGAGACAAGCGTATTTCTGTGCATTTCTGGTGAACTTCTTTTGGGAAATTCTTGAGCATTATATTTCATCTTTCCTGATGGAGCTGCATTAGTGATCAAAAGAGCAAACCACCAATGCTTTTTTCCCTTGTCTTTTCTCCTTTTCCCTTTCACAGAATCTCTGGTCTCTGCATGTGTGCTCAGTAATAAGAGAAGCCCAGGCCTCCTGTGGGTCCCAGGAAATGCATTATCTAATCTAAAAATAGACAAGAGCCCATTGTCTCTTGCAAAAGTAAATCCCACGTACCAATCCAGCAGAAAGTGATCTAGCCTTTTAAAAGATTGATTAGTTTCTGATCTTCTCTATGCATGACTATTTTTCATCTCCTTCTGTAACAGATAAATTGAATTGAACGAGAACTGAAATAACTTCTTTTTAAAGATCTATAAATCTTTGTGATATAAACCTTTGGGGTTTAGGAGGCCGCCAGATCCTTGAAGAATCAAAACATTGAGTGAGGAGGGGTAAAGGAACTGCTATTACAGAAACAGCTGCCTTCACCGCAGTGGTGTGCTGTCAGTGGTTAACACCCAGCTCTCAAAAACACAAGAAACATTGCCAGGGACTGGAGTGAGGGGGATGGGGAGTGACTGCCAACGACTGGGGGTTTCTTTTTGGGGTGATAGACTTTGCTCGTGGTGATAGCTGCACAGCTGAATGAATCCGTGAAAAACCACTGAACTGGACACTTTAGACTGGGAAAAAGCAACAGCAAAACCCCTCTTCTTCAAAACGCGGTTTGCACTATTTGTCAATTTCCATCATGTAAATTCTCCTGCTGGGGCTGATTTGAACATGACTGGTTCCCAGCGTGGCATTTGCTTCCTAACTACCAGAGTTTGGGGAGAAGTTGAGGGGTACACAGCAATACCTGCATGCATCTTTCTTGCTTTTGTGCTCGTTTGTTTTTGTTGTTTTTTTCTGTCTTGAAGTGATCAAGATTGAGTGAAAGAGCCCCAACTGGGATACAAGAGTTCAGCATTTGTTCTCTCACTAGTTCAGATATTCAACCACTGATTTAGCACCTTCTCAGGCTGGGCTCTGCACTGCGTGTGTGTGTGCTGTGGCTTCTAAGGCACCTGGCATGAGCCTTGCCCATGGAGACACTGCAATCTAGCTAGGGATAGAAATACGAAAACACTGTTGGAGAATGCTAGTATGTGTATGCTGTGATAAAGGCATGTGCACTCTGATTGGGAGAATTATTTTCTCTGGTGGAAGGGGAATGGTGGTGGTGGTATCAGTAGATGTGTCAGACAAGAGCTATCCAGCCTGGGAACAGGAAAGGGTCACTGCAACGTAAAAGAACAACATGAGCAAAGGGACAGAGAGGCACAGGAGTGACGGGATGATGGGGAAACAGGCAGTCATATGCTACTGAACTTGACGATTCACAGGTTCATCAGAAGCCAAGATGAAGAGTGGCCAGAAAGACGAGCCGGTGTGCTTTGAAACTCTTCCTGGGCCATGCTAAGGAGTTTATATATTGCCCTACAGGAAATGGGGCGTCATGGAGGTTTGTTAAGCAAGAGAGAACTAGTCCGACATCTGCAGTATTACTCTGCGGTAATAAAAAGGATACAGAGCAGGAAAGAGAGGTGGAAAGAAGTTAGAATTGAGGAGGCCAGAAAAGAATGTGGCACTATTCCAGCTGAAGGACGAATAAGCCAATGGTGTGGGGAACAGAGTGCAAGGGGCGAAGAGGAGAAATACATCCAGATACAATTTTATTTCTATTTCTGTTTTTCATTTCAAGAGCTGTAGGGGCTACACATAATTTTTGGTCACATGGTTGCATCGTATAGTGGCAAAGAAGGCGGGCTTTAAGGGTGTTCACCACTCCCATCTGTGCATATTTACCCAATAGGTGATTTTTTGTCCCTCCGTCCTTTCCCCCTCCCCCTTCTGGGCCTCTGGTGTCCATTATACCATCTATGCCTTTGCAGATCCTTAGTTTAACTCCTATTTATGAGTGAGAATGCGGAGTGTTTGGTTTTCTGTTCCTGTGTGAGTTCACTTAGGGTGATGGTCTCTAATTCCATCCAAGATGCTGCAAAATACATGATTTCATTCTTTTTGATAGCTGAATAGTATTCCATAGGATATATATACAAATATATATATACACACACACACACATTATACCACATTTACAATACATATATATATATATATACACCACATATATGCTATATTATATACACATATACTGTATATATATATATATAAAACAATTGATCAATGGATGATCATTTTCATCATCCACTGATCAATTGATGGCATTTGGGTTGACTCTAGATCTTTGCAGCTGTGAATTGTGCTGCGATGAACATACAGATACAGGTGTCTTTTGAAATATAATGTCCTCAAGATAAAATTTACAACACTGAGCTGTCAATTGGATGTGTGGGGTGAAGCGGACGGTGGAGTCAGGCTGACATAAAACTGTCTGTCTTGAGTGACCAGGTGAATAATGATGCCCATACAATGCCTTATGGGAGGAAGATTTCAGTGTGAATGTTTGCAGAAGGCGGACAAATATCTGGAATGCAGAGGGCAGCATAGTGTGATGGAAGGCATTCAGACTGAGGAGTCAGAGGAACTTTGTTTGCACCAGAGTGTAGTTATTTATTAGTTGTGGGACTTTGAGTAAGTTTCTTTTTTTTTTTTTTTGAATTGGAGTCTCACTCTTTCACCCTGGCTAGCATGCAGTGGCACACTCATGGCCTCCCCGGCGTCAACCTGCTGGGCTCCGGTGATTTTCCACCGCAGCCTTCCAAGTAGCCAGAACTACAGGCACATGTTACCATGCCCAGCTAATTTTTGTTTTATTGTAGAGACGACGTCTGACCAAGTTCCCCGGGCTGGTCTTGAACGCATAGGCTCAAGCAATCCACACGCCTGGGCCTCCCAAAGTGCTAGGATTACAGGCTGAGCCACCGAGCCCCACCAGGTTTCTTAATATCTTTTAATTTAACTTGAATCCATGTACAGCAAAGAAGAGATTTTGAGAGTGAGTGTTGGGATTATTCCAGTTAGAGGGATTTTAGTAATTTATTTTATTTTTTGAGTCGGAGTCTCACTCTGTTGCCCAGGCTGAATGCAGTGGTACGATCAGGGATTCCTGCAACTTCAACCTCCTGGGCTCAGGTGATCCTTCTGCCTCAGCCTCCTGAGTAGTGGAACTACAGTCATACACCACCATGCTCGGCTAATTTTTTTTGTAGCGACAAGGTCTTGCTATGTTGTCCACGTTGGTCTCAAACTTCTGGCCTCAAATGATCCTCTCACCTCAGTCTTCCAAAGTGCTGGGATTATAGGATGAGCCACATCACCTGGCCAGTTGGAGAAATTTAAAAGTCCAGAGCTATCCTTTGTGCTTCCAAAGGGGAGTACAATATATTTATTAGATGATTGAAACAAAAAAGGCAGCAGAGGCAAAAATGTGCTCCCTGATCTATGTACAGCCATTACAAATACTGATTCAGTCCGGTTTCTTGATATCTGAAAGATCCCTGAATACCCAGCGACTTTTGTTTGTGGTTAAAAGGCAGAAGATGAAAGACTGACCCAGTACAAATCTAATCAGAGAAAATCTCCAAGTGACTCCTCAGTTGGTATCCACGGAAGCTTGATGCAATGGAGGCCCTAAGTAACACCTGGGCTGTCAGGAAGCCAGAATGTCTTTTTTGGGAATTCCAGGAAGGCCCAACTATCAGAACATGGGGAGACAACCCTCACCAGTTTCAAAGCGAAACTGGAACTGGAACTGTTAAGGTAAGTTTGTGGGGAAATCGTGAATGCTTTGGAAACGGGCAAAGTAGGTTACTGGCTGTATTGTCCAGCATACTTTTCCCTTGTTTTTTTTGAGTTGGAGTCTCACTCTGTCACCCAGGCTGGAGGGCAGTGGCACGCTTCCGGCCACTGCAGCCTCCATCTGCAGGGCTCCTGCAATCTTTTGCCTCAGCCTTCCAAGTAGCTGGAACTACAGGTGTGTGCTACCATGCCTGGCTAGTTTTTGATTTATTGTAGAGACAAAGTCTCACCAAGTTGCCCAGGTGGGTCTCAAACCCGCCGGTTCAGGCAATCCTCTCGCCTTGGCCTCCCAAAGTGCTGGGATTACAGGCTGAGCCACCCACCCGGCCTACTTTTCCATTTTATCTCTAAGGCTTCTTTATCTTTGAGTTGTTTTACAACTGTAATTGTAGATGACTGATAGCAATGCCACTGCTTCTTGTCCACTGGCATGCAAATACATGATGACTTGTGGAGAGGCAGTTGATCCCCTCATACCCTCATGGACAAAGCACATTTTGCATCTATTAAGCAAATTCATTTTGTCATTTTTCAGGGCTGGTATTTTTGTCTGCTCTTTGGTTTTGTCTGTCCTTTGTTATGAGTCACTGGGATTCTTTTCGTACCCCATCCTGAGAAAAGCTGGACCCTCACATTTTTAAAGAAGATCACCCATAGGAAACAAGCTCTCTTTCACCATTACTGACCGCCTCTGCCACACATCATTAGTGCATCATTATTTTATGAGGAGAAACACAATCAGTTCCTCCTGGGCTGTTCAACAATGAGATAAATTTCCTAATGTCTTGTAGAGGGAAGTTTTCTGAATTCTGGTTAAAGGTTCCTTGGTTGGTACCCACGGAAGTTTGATATAACAGAAGTCCCTACAATACCTATACTGTCAGGAGCCCATAAAATGTCTTATTTGGGAATTCCAGGAAGGCTCAACTATCAGAACATGAGAAGACAACCCTCACCAGTTTTAAAGTAAAGCTGGAATGGAACTGTTAAGGTAAGTACATGAGAAAATTGTGAATGCCTTGGAGATGGGCAAAGTAGATTATTGGCTGTCTTTGGCTGGTTGGACTGATTGTAACGTCTTACTAGCTTCTTCACTAGTTAATGAGTCGAGTAGAATCTTTGACACGTGTTTGTTTTATATGAGAATCATGATTTTACTCTTTAAAAAGAATTGTCAGTTGATGAACATCACAGTAACATTTTACACATTTAAAAACTCGGGTAAGGGAAAGAATCCATCCAGCTATAGTGCATCGTCAAAGTGCTGGAGTAGGACAAATAGCAATCTAGAGGAGAGGGAAGCTAGTCGGACTCCAGTGAGGGTGAATTGGAGGTCCAACTTCTTCTGCCCCAAGGCAGACAGAGTTCCTCTTCATGCAGTCCTTAATATGAAAGGTGGGCTGGGCTCGGTGGCTCAGCCTGTAGTCCCGTGCTTTGGGAGGCCGAGGTGAGTGGATTGCCTGAGCCCGCGGGTTCGAGACCCACCTGGGCAACTTGGCGAGACCTCATCTCAACAATAAATCAAAAATTAGCCGGGTGTGGTAGCGCGCGCCTGTAGTTCCAGCTACTTGGAAGGCTGAGGCGGAAGGATTGCCGAAGCCTAGCAGGTTGAGGTCACAGTGGGCAGGAGTGGTCACTGCACTCCAGTCTGGGTGACAGAGTGAGACTCCAACTCAAAAAAAAAATATATGAAAGTTGATCAGATTTCTGACCTTCATATGGGTCATCAGATTTTCGTCCAAGAGGTAACTGTGTTTCACTGTATTGAGGAGGAAGGAGTATATAACTACTTTTAAGGAGTGAGAAATCTTGACCAGGATTCAGAAAACTTCCTTCTAAAGGACATCAGGAAATTCATCTCATTGTTGACAGCCCCAGAAGCACTGATTGTGTGTCTCCTCATAGCATAATGATGCACTAAGGATGTGTGGAAGAGACAGTCAGCATTAGTGAGAGAGGAGTTTTTTTTCTTTTTCTTTTTTTTTTTTTTGACTTGGAGTCTCACTCTTGTCACACAGGCTGGAGTGTAGTGGCATGCTCACGGTCACCACAGCCTTGACCTGCTGGGTTCTGGTGATCCTTCCACCTCAGCCTTCCAAGTAGTTGGAACTACAGATGCACACCACCATGCCTAGTTAGTTTTTGTGATTTATGGTAGAGAGGCGGTGTCACCAAGTTACCCAGGTTGGTCTCGAACCCGTGGGCTTAGGCAATCTTCTCGCCTAGGCCTCCCAAAGTACTGGGATTACAGACTGAGCCACCGGGCTGGCCAGGAGTTTTTTCCTTGTGGGTAATCTACTCAAAAAAATGTGAGGATACAGCTTTTCTCAGGATGGGGTCAGAAAAGAGTCTCACTGCGCGGCATGTGGCTCATGTCTATAATCCCAGCACTTTGGGTGGTGGAGGTGAGAGGATTGCCTGAGCCCGGGGTTTTGACACCAGGCTGGGCAACTTGGTGAGACCTCATCTCTACAATACATCAAAAAATTAGCTGGGCATGGTAGCACTTGCCTGTAGTTCCAGATACTTGCAAGGCTGAGGCGGAAGGATCACCTAAGCCCAGGAAGTCGAGACTCTGGTCGTGGTTATCATGCCACTGCACTCCAAGCCTGGGCGATAGAGTGCAACTCCGACTCAAAATAAGAATAAAAAAGAAAGAAAGAAAAAGGAGAGACTCTCAGTGACTCCTAATAGTAATAGCATGGAGTCAGACCTTTAGAAAGCACAGAGTAAGGTTAGCAAGGCCTTTCATTTGGATTGAGGGAAATGGCTTCCAGGTACTCAGGACAGTCCAAGGTGATCAGTCTTCAGTATGTCAAGTTGACTTGAAGAGAACTGTAACTGCATAATTCCAGAGGTGGCAGGACGTGACCGTGCTGAAGAGTGCGGGTGGAGGTAAAAAAACACTTGTGGGAAAAGGACATGCAAAGAGACAGAGGCCACTAAGCCGTGTAGTCTCTAGAGTATAAACTGAGTGGGATATGGTCCAAAGCGTTCTCAAAGGAAAATGTGTATATTACAAAACAGGAACAACGCTAAAAAGTAAACAGCAATAACAAAATAAATCCAAAAAGGAAGAAAGCAGAAAAGATAAGTAGCAAAGGTGGAATAATAAAAAACTCAAACTTGATATTTTTAAGAGACACATGAAAGTGATAAAGTCATAACAAATCTAATTCCAGAAAAAAAAGAATATTAGAAATTGACATCACTGCAGAAAAACAGTAAACAAAAAATTATAAGGACCTGGATGCAGTGACTCATGTCTGTAATCCCAGCACTTTGGAAGGCCGAGGTGAGAGGATTGCCTGAGCCCACGGGTTCGAGACCAGCCTGGACAACTTGGTGAGGCCTCATCTCTACAATAAATCAAAAATTAGCCGGGCGTGGTAGCGCACGCCTGTAGTTTTAGCTACTTGGAAGGTTGAGGTGGAAGAATCGCGGGAGCCCGGCAGGTCGATAAGTGTGCCACTGCACTCCAGCCTGGGCGATGGAGTGAGACTCCAATTAAAAAAAAATTATAAGGAAATAGTTTGTACAAGTCAAGATAACATATTTAAGAAAATGACTTTCTAGAAAATGAAAATTATGATATTCCACACCTATTACCAGTTAAAAATCCAGAAATAACCCCCAAATGTTCAAGTCCTATATGAAAAAAAGTAAACTTTTTCTGAAATACACAAAATAATAGATAAATATTAAAGAAATATGGCATGCTTTTAGTGGGAAGGCTTAATATTGTAAGGATTTCGCTACTTCCCAAATTATAAATTCAGAACATTCACAACTGAATGGCAAGATAATTTATGGGCAAAATAATTAGAAATTGCCTCTGAAAAAGAAAACACAAAATAATCATGAATACTGGAGCAATAAAGAAAACAATGGGAGATGGGCAATGCCCTACTACCCTGCAACAAAATTTACTGTTAAGCTAAAGTAATTCAAAATTTGCTGTTAGGCTCAGAACACAAATTTGAACAATTTCTGACACTAAGCTATTTGGGAAAAGATAAAATTAGGCCCTTTCCTCATACTAGGACCAGAAATAAAGAGTCAACCCTCGAGAGTAGAGCCAAAAAAGTATGAGAAGAAAATACCTTTATTTAAAAATGATCTTGGACCAAGGCAACATAGTGAAAACCTTGAAGTCAGGTGTGGTGGTGCACACTTGTAGTCTCAACTATTTAAGAGGTTGAGGTGGGAGGATTGTTTGAACCCAGGAGATCAAGTCTGCGGTAAGCTGTGATCACGCCACTGTACTCCAGCCTGGCTGATAGAGTGAGACCCTGACTCAAAAAACAAACAAACAAACAAACAAACCAACCCCTTGGGGATGGGAAAGACACCTGAAGGAAGATACAAAACATATCCCAAAGGAAAATATTTATAGATTTGACTATATAAAAAAATACAAAAAAGTTTTTGACAAATAACACTGTACAAAGTTAAAACACAATTGGAAGACAGAGAGAAAATTATTAGCATTCAGAAGATATAAAGAGCTTCTAAAAGCCAATAAGAAAATACAAACACATTAATAGAGATGAGCAAGAAATTTATGAAACAATAAACACAAATGACCAATAAGCAAATGTAAAAATGCTGATCTTTGCTAGTAATTAGGGGAATACAAATTACAACTACAGCTTATAATTTGTGACTGAAGACATAGAGTTTGAGACTAGCCTGGGTAATATAGTGAGACCCCATCTCTACAAAAAAATAAATAAAATAAAATAAATTAGCAGGGCATAGTGGCATGTGCTTGTAGTCCTAGTTATTCAGGAATTGAGGTGGGAAGACAACCTGAACCCAGAAGTTGGAGGTTACAGTGAGCTATGATCGCACCACGGCACTCCAGCCTAGGTGACAGAGAGAGACTCCAACCCTTAAAAAAGAATTAATAAAAAAATGGCTTTGTATATAAATGACACAGTGTGAGTGCATTTTGTTTTAAGTTATTATTAATGTTATCAATAAGTTATTTCCATCTTTTCAACTTTTTAAAGCTTTGGATGAAATAGGGACTTTAAGATCGAAGCTTCTGCAGGTGATCCCGAGTTTGGACCTATATGGATGTAATTTAAAGTAAAACTGTAATAATTCTTTTGCATATTACAAGAATCACCATATATCTGATGCCTCTTCTAAAGAGACAAACGTTCCATCAGGGCTGTTGCTGGGTTGTTAGGTATGCGCTGGTTTCAAACGGCCTAAAAGGGAAGAACTCTTTGGTTTCTTAATAACCCTGATTTGGGGACAGGCTTCAGTACAGAATCCTGACATTCTCCTTCCCAGGAGAAAATGCCCTTCAACACATGGTCTCTGGGCTGACCAGATCATTAATTTTCGTTTAGCGAGGTCATGGCGAAGAAAAGCAGCGGTGCATTGCATTTTAATTTCAGTGTATTACCATTTTTTCAAGTTTTCTTTTGGGGGATGATAGTTTTTAATGAAAAAGGAATTCTAATCTTTGCATCTAATTAATTTTCTCCATTCTCATTTTCATTTTATTTGTCGAAGAGCTCACTAAGCTATATCTGAATGAAACAAATTCCTGGGGGATATGGGCGCTTACTCCTTACTCAAAAGTCTACTTGTGACAGAAAGCTGAACAAAACAAGGAAACTGAAATTAATGTGGTTGCACATTTGCATCCTGTGTTTCAGTGAACTCTTCCAGCTAAAAGCTATTTTGAATAATGTTTTGATGGCTGAGGGCTCATCAGCAGAGTCTCTGGAAACTTGCACATCATTGGATGGCTCCTGGCACCATTTTGCTACCTTTTTTTGTTTGTTTTGAGTCTGAGTCTCACTCTGTCACCCAGGAGGGCAGTGGCACGCTCACAGCCACCATAGCCTCTACCTGCTGGGCTCAGGTGATTCTTCTGCCTCAGCCTTCCAAGTCGCTGGAACTATAGGTCTGTGCCACCACACCCAGTTAATTTTTTGATTTATTGTGGATTTATTTTGTGATTTATTGTGGTCTTGCCAAGCTGCCCAGGCTGGTCTCGAACCCCCGGGCTCAGGCAATCTTCTCTCCTCTGCTTCCCAAGGTGCTGGGATTACAGGTGTGAGCCACTGTGCCCAGCCATTTTGCTGTTTTTATTCAGTTTATTTGTGGACATCCCAGAAATTGAATTTTTTTTTTTTTTTTTTTGTATCTGGGACTTACTCTGTGGTCCAGGCTGTAGTGCAGGGGCACAATCACGGCTCATTGCAGCTTCAGTCCCCCAGGCTCAGGCGATCCTTTCCCCCTCAACCTCCTGAGTAGCTGGGACTGCAGGTACATGCCACCACGCTTGCCTAATCTTTTTTAAGTTTTATTGTTTGTGGAGATGAGGTCTTGTTGTTCTGCCCAGGCAGGTCTCGAACCCCTGGGTTCAAGCAATTCTCTCATCTTGGCCTTCCAAGGTGCTGGGATGACAAGTGGGAGCCACCCTGCACTCAGCAGAAATATTTTTCATAAATCAAACTCTTTCCCCCCCCCAGAACCTTTAGACGTTTTCAAAGCTGCAGCAAAATCAACCTTTAAGATCTGAAGCCATGGTCTGTATCTTTCAGCGATGGCAGCAGTCACAACCCAGGCTGGGGGAAATGATTTCCCTTTAGCTCAAAAGGCACCATGACCTAAGCTTCCCTAAGGCTCCTGCAACATAAAATGGGAGGACGGACTTTTATGAAAATGTGTTCAGTGCGGCTGAAGCATTGCCTTTGGCTCTTTTAGTCACTGCAGCTCTGTGTTTGTTCAGCTGGAGAGGTCAAATGATTTGTTCCTCCAGAAGTTAATCATTTATGACAAATTTGCTTGGCTGACACATGCGTTCTGTGTCGCAGACTAGCACACGAGAGTGCAGTTTGCCTTTTAAAAAGTGTTCGTAGTCTTCAAAGTGCTTTTTCTCCCATTTTATCTGCTGGCCTCAGGCTGCTGGCTTTTCTCATCACCTTCTCTTCATCATCTCCTCTGTTGCTTCCCATCTTCCCTTTTCCTCCCTTGTCAGTTAAAGGCACAGAACCCACCTTCACCTGCCAGAGCGCATCAAGACTCAAGTATGCTTCTCATGCTTGACCAGAGGTTGGTTTTCTGCAGAAGTTTGACTTTAGGGCTTCTCGCTTGCATGGGCCTTGGCAGCGTGATCACATGGTCATACACTGTAAAATGTGCACATGCCAGATCTTTTATTTTATTTGTGATTTATTGATCGATTATTTTTTTGAGATGGGTCTTGCTGTATTGCCCAGGGTAGGTTCGAACTCCCAGGTCCAAGCAATCTTCCTGCCTCAGCCCCTAAAGGCACACACACAACCACTCCCAGAAATGTCAGATATTTTAGCCTCTCTCTACTCTGATTTCTGCTCTGTTACACTTCTCCTCCCGTGGTGGCACTTTGAGTAACCGTGGACATTTTGGAGAACTGTCAAAGGAAAGTTGAGTTGGGGACACATCTAATTTGGACTTAATGAAATATACTTGGTTTGCACTCGGTACGTGCCTGTGCATTGCTCAGTTATGGCTGGCTGTCCTCCTGAAGAAATGGCTTCTAGGAAAACATTCTACCACTCTGCTACTCCTAAAAGAGGCATGAAGGGGAAGATCTACAGATCTCCCCATGGAGATTGTCAATTAAAAAATTCAATCAACCAGGCTAGAAAAAAGATATTTGCTCTTGTCTTTGATACTCTAAAGTCGTCCTATGAAGAGGTGATCAAAGAGTATACAGCCAAAAATGTGGGAAGCAAAGTCTTATTAAGATGTGTCAAGACTTCAATTAATTTTTGTTTATTTCTGTACAGCAAGTCCCCTACATATGAACCTTCGAGGTGCAAACTTTCAAAGACGTTTGCATGCTCAATCACATGTTAGTTCACGTGTCTGGCATACATTGTCACATGCATGCATCCTCTACAAGTGGTTGTCCTTGTGTGTACTTTACTGTACAGTACTGTATAGAACACAGTAGTACAGTATCTTTATTTCAAGTCCAGCATGTCCAGAAGCAAGCATAAGAGAGGTGATAACGTAGCTGACACAGTACTATATAGCCACTTATGTTATTGGGTGTCTAGGCTGACTTTGTTGGACTTATGAACAAACTGAACTTACAACCTTGCTCTTGGAATGGAACTTATTTGTATATAGGGGACTCATAGCATTTTATTTTATTTTTACATGATTTTCCCCTGGATCTCATGCAGCTTGTGATATTTTGCAATGTTTACACATTTGATTTTGTCGTGATCCCTGAATTTTCTCACGTCTGTATCCAATTTTGTATTCTTTAATACAAAGTGGACCCTGAAGGTGAAAACCCTCTTTTTCATCATGTTGGCCTACTGTCTTACAGGGCAAAGACTTTTCTACAGTAAATCTCTACCCAAGTACTGGTAGCCAATGCATTTGAGTCCGGAGAAAAGATTGGAAACTACTATTGTAAATCAGCACTCAGAATTTTCATGTTTCTATGAAATGAGATTTCAGCTCAGAGGACATCCATTTCCACATGCTAGACCAACACTCATGAGCCTCTAAAAATATAAAGCAATATTCAGTAGGAAGGAAGCCATGTCATAGGGATAATTTGGCTGGTTCTTAGGAACAGTTAGTAACAAGGCACAGCCAAAATCAGTGTGTTTGTCTTCTAACAGATCATAATACCAGGTGGCATAGAAGAGAGGGAGAGGAAAGGCATGCAGCATGTTTCAAAGGGGGTTGCTGTGTTATGCAAAAGGCATGGATTCCAGAGGAAGGCATGTGCTTCCCTGCTGTTCGAATGGGGCTCGTCTGGCGCTTGGTAGCAGTACGTGGGGGAATAACAGACTGGTAGAGTCTTCTCTTGGAGAGGGAAGCTTCTGATGCCACTTGGGAATAGACCCCAAAGGATAAAGCCTCTAAGACATAAGGTAATTCAGATATAATCACATTGTTGTGGTTCTCAAACCTCAACACTGGAATCATATGGAGGGCTTATTGAAAGAGATTCCTGGGCCCCCCTCTCAGAGTTTCTCATTCAGTAGGTCTGGGGGAGGGTCTGAAGATTTCCATCTTGAAAGGACAGACAGAGAGCTGAAAGTCTTTTTTCATCTTGTTCTTAAACCCTGATGCAATGATGAGAAAATAGAAGTTATGTTTTTAGAGAAATGCACACTT
>CAUYQG010211695.1:0-15100 GCA_963574415.1 Tarsius wallacei | reverse complement strand
CCCCCCCCCCGCCCCGCCCCCCCCCCCCCCCCGCCCCCCCCCCCCCCCCCCCCCCCCCCCCCCCCCCCGGCCCCCCCCCCCCCCCCAAAGGAATCAGCTTCCCTTGGTTTTGTTCATAGAAACATAGTTGGTCCCATTGTCCGCGGTTGTAGTGGATTCCTCCTTGGCATTTGTCATGGAAAGGGTCTGTGTCTCCTGGGGATTTGTCAGAAACAAAGCTACCGTTAGACCCACTAAAAGGCCTGTGTCCAGAATGAGAGGCCAGGGAAGAGAAGGTGGAGAGGAGGAGGAGAAGGAAGGAGGAAATGAACAGGTAACTTTGGAGTTCACCCAGGGGCTTCTCTCATAAGCCAACCTCCAGCCTGGCAATCCAAAGGCAAGCCCTTTTAGTTTGTTCAGAAAACCCTGGAGATTTGTGGTTCTAATATTCACAGTGCTGTGTGCCAACCCACATAACCAATTCTGCAAGCAACTAGTGCTACAGACACATAGCCATATTTCTCACAAATCCCACTATTCAATGGTCTTTCTCTTCTTCTAATTATACCAAGAAGAGAGTCTCTAGTGAGTCATAATCTCTCTTTGCTAATACTTTGTAGTTGGGTCCCAAACCAAAGGCTTCCCTCTATCACAGCTGGAGTGTGGTATTTTTTATTTTAGAGCAGGCCATCACTTATGGGGAGGAGAGAGTCTTTTGGCCTCCCTGGGTGGTGGTCAGTGGATTTCTCCTTTACTTTTCCTTCCTTTTTGACTCAATGCCTTATTTAGCTTGGCTTGCCTGGGCAGACTGGGAGATACCTGCCCAACAGATCCTGTCCAATGTGCATTGTGTGGTCTGGCTCTGTTGTTTATTTTTCCAAATCGGATACTCAAATAGTGTGTGTTGTGCAATCCTTAACTAAGTTATATTCCAAGTATTTGGTTTCGAGGAATCTTGCAAAATGGAGGAAGTTCGCCATTTCACAAGTTTGGTTACTATTGTCTAAAAAATATGGGAAAAAAATCATCTCGGGGACCAATGATTTAAAGATTCCTGTTTAATCTCTACCTCTTTTGTACAGAGTTTCTCTGTTTACTTTTTCTCAATTTTTTTTATATGTATGTGTCATCTGCTCTGCTAGGTTGTTAGCACCTTGAAGGCAAGACTGTTGTCTATTTGTTTTCATGTGCCTCCAAACTCTTTACGCCATCATCTAATGAAGCAAGGCAGATGCAGATACATGTTGAACTGGGGACTCACAAGTCTCTGGTCCCTGCATCTGCTGTTTTTTTGGCTGCAGGATCTGGGGAAACTCCCACTGGGTCTGTTTTCCTCAAAGGAGGAAGCAGGACTGATGACCCCCCAAACCTCCCCCTTCCTAAATTCTGTGATTCTAGGAGCCAACCAGATCTTGATTTGGGAGAACTGGAGTTATTCCCATCATTATTCTTAATTTTTCTCTTAACCTCTATCTCAAAAATAAATCATCTAAATTTCTCCAGTTTGGTAGATGATATTGATTTTACCTCTATAATACATCTAAAAGAATCTTGAATGAGAAGTTAGTGTAAATCACGAATATAACCATTAAGTGTTAAGTTCCTTAGGGGAACCATTCTTCAATCAGCCAGAATGGCTTAATTTATTTTTCTTTGAATTAAAAGACTTGCAAAAGTGGATCAAGTGAGAGGGTCCCAGAAAAGGAGGGGTATGTTGCTATGGTGTTGCGGTCCTGTGCCCAAATTATGCGTGGCATGTTGACCCAGATGTGTGCCTGTGTCTGAGGTTGAAGGGTGGTTACCTTTGACCTTCTTTGGTGCATATAATTAAAATCTGAGTAAAATGAACATGCAGGGATCAGAGAAGACAGAGGTGGTAGGAGACTGGCTTCTACTTTGGGAAGCTGTGGAGGGGAAGAGTCACATGTGTATACTGGCCCTGAAAGTCATTCATTCTGTCATTTACTTGTTCAATGCCTACTATATACCAGACATTCTTTAGCGTGCTGTGGTTTGCTAGTTGTATTGGACAGATTGATGCTGCCACTCC
Source organism: Tarsius wallacei (assembly GCA_963574415.1). Taxonomy (NCBI): domain Eukaryota; kingdom Metazoa; phylum Chordata; class Mammalia; order Primates; family Tarsiidae; genus Tarsius; species Tarsius wallacei. Next base: position 13,071 of record CAUYQG010211695.1, on the reverse strand, counting down.
TTCCTCTCCATCTCCCTAAATCTCTGAGTCCCTGGGAGCACTAAATAGGTATCTTTTTTTTTTTTTTTTTGAGTTGGAGTCTTACTCTGTCGCCCAGACTGGAGTGCAGTGGCTACTCCCAGCCACCGCAGCATCAACCTGCTGGGCTCCGGCGATCCTTCCACCTCAGCCTTCCAAGTAGCTGTAACTACAGGCATGCACTACCACGCCCGGCTAATTTTTTTGATTTATTGTAGAGATGAGGTCTTGCCAAGTTGCCCAGGCGGGTCTCGAACCCATGGGCTCAAGCAATCCACTCACCTCAGCCTCCCAAAGCGCGGGATTACAGGCTGAGCCACCGAGCCTGGCTTAAATAGGTATTCTTAAAATAATTGGTCTCTAAGTGCCGTTTATCATGGCCCATGGGCTCCCCCATTTATTCTCAGGAAAGAGCCTGGTAGGCCTGAAGAGTTACTACAAAGCTATCTAACCACTGGGGCCTTGCCATAAATATCTGGGTAACTCTACATCCTCTGAACCTTCCAGAAATGTTCTTTTTGTCCTCAGAAACAGGAAATTTTTGAAACCAGAAAATGTTGCCATGAATTTGGTATGTTCCATTCTCATAATTTCCTTCCTTTACATTTTTACTGTAGTCAATAAATATTAATTGGTGAGTCTGTATTATATGCCAAACACTATGCTAGATGCAAGAGATACAATAAATGGTAAGCAAGTATATAAAGAAGCAACTTCCTATTGCTTCTATAACAAATGACCACAAACTTAGAACTTAACACAAAACTATTCTCTTAAAGCTCTGGAGGTCAGTAGTACAAAATCAGTTTCAGTAGGCTAAACTCAAGGTCTAGTTCCTTCTGAAGGCTCTGGGGGAGAATCTGCTTCCCGACTCTTCCAGCTTTAGAGGTCCCCTGTTTTCCTTGCCTCACAGCCCCTTCCTTCGCCTTCCAAGCCAGCGACGAAGCAGGGCCCAGCTCTTTCTGTCTCTCTCTGCTTCCGTAGACACATCGCCTTGTGTGTCTTCCACCCTTCTGTCTACTTCTTATAAAGACCCTGTGATTACACTGAGCCCACCCCGATAATCCAGAATAATCTCCCCATCTCAAGATCCTTAACTTAATCACAGCTACAAAGTCCCTTTTGCCTAAAATAACATATTCCTAGGTTCCGGGAATTAAGATGTGGACATTTGGTGGGGGGGAGGGGCATGATTCAGCCTACTGCAAGAAGGTACCCGCGTTTCAAACCTGAGATCCTGAGATCTGCTTATGTGGTTGCATAGCAAGGGAACACATAGGGTGGGTTTCTGTTTTTCTGGCTTTCTCGCTTGCCTGTTTGTTTGTTTGTTTTTGATGTTTATTTCAATCATGTAGTTTCAGAGGAAATAAATGTGTAAAACAAAATACAGAGAAAATGTCTGTTAAATTCAAATTGTGTCAAGGTTAAAAATAAGTCTTCTTCTCATAAAACTCTGCCTCGGAATCAGAAAGCTAACTGTACCGTGGAAAATTTTAGGTTATAAACCTAAACAGACACATTATCCCTGTTTCAGGATGAAAAGATTGGAATCTTCATCTGCAAAGGGAAGAAGTAAGATTTTTCTTTCCTTAGCCTGTGACAAATTTTGGTCAACCTGTCTTCATCCAGCAGCTCCATGGATTAACATACTAGACACTCCAAATCCTAGCTGTCCAAAGAGGCAGCTTTCTCGGGAGAGGAATAGAAACAACTTCATCTGATGTACTGGCTGCAAAGGTTGAGTCTCCTGGTAGAACTCCTACTCTTGTTGAGGTTTTAATTGTCCCCAAAGGTTTTTGTAGTTTGGGAAATTCAAAAGTGGAAAATGATACCCTAGGGTTTTTGAAACATACACTATAACATTAGGCAAATAAGAGGGCCAACTTGGAGGTGGAGGAATTTGGCCACAAATAGCAAGAAATAGACATCAGGATCAAAAGATGAGGCAAGAGGCTAAAACAGTGCCTGAGAGGCAAATATGGTCAGTCTCCAAACCGAGAAAGCCTCCAAACGTGGACAGTGCCATGAGCATCATCATGGGCTCAACTTCGTCTTCTACCACCTAGGTGTAATTTGGCTGCAGGCAGGTTATTTAATCTTTTTGAGCTTCATCTGTAAAATGGGTGTAATAATACCTGGTCGAATAAATAAAATCAGGTTGGTACAAGTATGTGCTTCCTCAGTGCCTGGCTGATCAATGTGCCGTCAGTGATGACAATCACTTTGTGATGAGGGTAAGAGTGGCAGCCGTAGGTCTGGCTCTCCCTTTACTCCCTGTTGCATGACGCTCCTTCATCTTCTGTGCCTGACCTTGACATTCACATTGGCCAAGCAGAAGATACTGTTTTGTGAGGTATACTTCTGATTTGCTTCATGCCCTGAACATGCTTGAATACACACACGCACGCACACACATGCACACACATGTACAGATTATTCTAAAGGATGCCCCTGTGTCTCTGGCTCATACAAGACAGCTAATTTTTCAAGCAAACTCAAGCACTATAAAAAGGGAGTGGGCTTTGCCCAATCAGTTGAGATTTGTCTGCAGGCACGTAGGTCATTCCCCCTCACAAGCTAAAAAATTCACTTTCAAAGTAGTTCATAACCCGCAGAAGCGAAAACCCACAGTGTAACATCTCAGGTAAAAAAATCCAGTGTCACTCAGATCAGGCTGACTGGCTGAAGTCTGGTGATTATGAAGTGAACTCTGTTGTTGCAAACCTGTGTGAGCATCAAAGTCTGTCATCACTTGTATTGGCAGGTGCCGTGGGCTCAGACAGCAAGAGGGCAGGATGGGAAAGTGCCACTGAGAGAGTCAAGCAGAGGAACAATGGAAGGAAGGAGAGCAAGAGGCAGCACAGAGCATTCTGGTTTTTCTACCAAATGGACCTATTGGTGTTAGTGGGAAGGAATTAAAACAGATGACCATGTGGCTTGTGTTAAATGTTAAGTGTTTCAAATTGTTCAGTGTATTCTGTACCCTCAATGGATATGTGATTTTCTACCAGCTGATTGAGGGGAGGAGAAAAAACATGGAAGGAATTCATTTTCTAGAAGGAAAATGAGAAAATATAATGTGAATTTACTTTTTTTCTCCTTAGAAGATGGTGTGATTTGTCTTGGCTTTTCTGGAAGGACACATATGATAATCTGAGAAGCCTGGGATGTCAAGGTTTGCCAGGATCTTTGTGGTGGGCTGTCTAAACTCCTGCGCATTCCCAGGACCCACCACCCTGCATCCAGCTTGTGCAAAAACTTGCAGTAGTGGGTGCAGCCCATTCTATTTTCAAGCCAAGCTAGCTTTCATAAAGGTCCTCTGTCTACTAAGTAGGAAATCTATCTCCTTGTAATCTCTATCCACTGGCCCTAGTTATGCCTTTCTTATACTATTATTATTATTATTATTATTATTATTTTTAATACAGGGTCTCACTCTATTGCCCAGCCTAGAAAGCAGTAGCATAATCCTGGCTCACTGCAGCCTTGGCCTGGACTCAAACGATGATCCTTCCACCTCAGCCTCCCAAGTAGCTGGAACTACAGGTGTGTGCCAACATGCCCAGCTATTGTTTTTTTCTTCATAGAGATGAAGTCTTGCTATGTTGTGGCGGCTGGTCTTAAACTCTTGGGCTCAGGTGATCCTCCCACTCTAGCCTCCCAAGTAGCTGGGACTATTATGCCACCATGCCCGGCTAATTTTTTTTTTTTTTTTTAGAGATGAGGTCTTGCTATGCTGCCCTGTCTTATCTTGAACTCCTATATTCAAGCGATCCTTCTGCCTCAGCCTCTCAAAGTGCTGAGATTACAGTCACAGTGCCTGGCCTTAATTATCTTTAAGAATTTTATAATTGGAAAAACTGGAACTAAGTTGGGTTAAGTAACATGTGCATTATTTCATAACTACTAAATGGCAGAGCAAGGGCTTAAATCCAGGTCTGCCTCACTGCAGGTGTCCTGTTCTTTGCATATGTCGCCCAAGTGTCCACTCTAGGGAGGATAAAGGCAGTCTGCTATCTGGCAAAGGGGACAAGCTTTGAAGACCTAACGAGAAATGAAGGAGACAATTGTGTTCCGAGGAGGGAGGGAAGAATTGGTGAGTGGAGTGATGGAGCGAGGCAAAAGGAAGCCCCTCTCTGATCAGGACCACACTTTTTTAAGCCAGGCCAACTGTGGTTATCTCAGTGTAGCTCACATCCAGCTATTGACAGCTTTCCACCTGGTGACATGCTTAATGGCCCATGAAATTCTAGCCCTCAGGGCTCAAGCCTGATATTTATGGTTCCCCACATAAACCTAAAGTGGATTGTAAATTTATCTCTCTCAGATTTAGGTGACTAAAATGGCTGTTCAAAACTCTGCAAGGGATAGTTGACTTTATGGACAGGTCATACCCGCTTTAAAAAGGATTAAGTCTGCAGGAGGGTGCAGAAAGCTGCTCCCAGAAGCCTCCTGGAGGGGAAGCCTTCTTACATTCTTCAGGGTACTGATATTATGGGGGCAGGGAGGCTGAGTAGAGGGATGTAGACTGATGTTGGTGCCAAAGAATAGTTGCAAATTTTATACGACCAAGATCTGTTATATCATAATTTTTTTAAAAGCATGAAAGTTTGCAAAGAAGCTATAAAGAGAAGTTGTTCAACATTAGGCAGGAAGCTTTTTCTAAGTTCTAGATTATGCCAAGCGGATATTGATATAGCTAGGCATGTCTATAGCGGCAGATATCAAAATAGGAATTCTCTACACATGGAAGAATCATTCATGCTAAAATTTGGACCACCTTACTGAGACTTTAGGTACATACATCCTTCAGATTCAACTGGAAACAACAGCTTTCTCATTTCTTGCTTCTCTTAGGTGAATTTGCACCATATACAAGGTGTGACTTACACTTCACCAGTAAGTTCCCAAATTTAGGTTTAAGAGAAGACCTTTGCATATGTCTATAATAAGATGGGGACATAGTAACAACAACCAAAGTGATCAGAATTCCTTTGCCTCGTATCTGCTCCCAATCAAAAGTATTTAGTGTTCCAAAGGTTTCTCTCTCTTCCAGTGCTGGTAATACAAACTGTTAGAAGGGTGTAGACGGAATGGTTTGGCACATTGGGAAGAAATCAGGCATTAGACGTGCAAAGACTCAAGTTTGACTCGGCTTTTCCATGTCAATGTACTTTTCTTCTCCATAGAAGATTTTGAGATTTGTCTTGACTTTTCTGGAAAGACACCTGTGCAAACCATAGAATCACAGTATTTCAAGATTTTAATCTCCAAGCCTCAAATTTCTAATCCATCAAATGGGGGTTAAAAATATCAACCAAAACATTGTTATGAGGATGAATGACACTAAGAATTGAAACGTAAATAGGCTTATAACACAAGAATATTGTTTGCAAGGGGTTTGCATCGTTCCTCCTTTGTTCTGGAAGATAATTTGCTTGAAAATTCAGCCATGTACCAAATCCTCCCCACTAGGGACCAACAGAAAATTGCAAACTCCTCTGAGTGGAAAACTTCACTAGGGCTCCACAGATTGGTTCTCTCTTCTCCCGGTTTCATCCCCCAAGAAGAGAACATCCCACAGAGGTGTTCACATTCTCTTTCTGTAAAATTTCTCTCCCAAGGCAACATCTCTCTCAAGGGGAAAGCAATGGTTTGAACTGTGTTTAGAAACAAATTCAAATCTGAGTGCCTTCCCCTCCCCCATGCTGGGGGTGGGATTTTTCAGGCCACATTTTCTGAAGCTGCTTGTGAGTAACCTGAAGTTGGAATGCCCTCCTGAGGTCGATGCATAAAAGCCAGCAGCGTAAATAGGAACTGACGCTGCAGTAACCATAAATGTTCTCCAACAACTTCAATAGAGAGAGCCTTGTTTGATCCTCTCTAAGCTTCCTGAAACCAAGCTGAAGGTTTGTTTGTTTTGTGGTAGCTCAACTTTTTTTTAGGCCTTTTAGTGCATGGCTGTTGGTTTCTCTGCTTAAAAGGAAAATGCTTTTTCTCGTAATGATGTTCGCATTCTGAACTCAGTGATACCCACTTCTAAAGGCCATTTTATCATAGAGATAAAGTTCTGCTAACTCTTAGGACCCAAATGATAAAGGATGTGGCCAGTTACCATAACAAACTTACCTCCCGAAGTGTGTCATTTGGCTACATACCGAAAAATGTGTGAACAGAAAGTTTCTAGATTTATTTTTACATTGGAGATTTGATCCTACAGCGGGGTTGGGGGGTGGGGTGCTGTCAACATAGGCAATGACTTTGCAAAAATGGCAAAACTGCCTTTTGAGTTTTCTGTTGCAAAATATGCAAAGGCCAAGTTCAGGTGAGATCGCGATTCTATTGCTTGTTGAGGGACCTATTGGTAATGAGTACTACTGTTTATTATTTTAATATTCTTGGAACCTCGGTGTTTACCCCGCTCCGTGCATGCCCAATCCAAATCAGACAGATGCCCACAAACAACACAGGGAGAACATGCCCGGGGCTGAGTGAGGGGCTGCAATCAGGAGTGATGAGATCTTTTGCAGAAGATAGCAGTGGAAATGGGCCCTTCCTTTTGGCCTCCTTTCTGGGAGATGTGTATCAACACTATAAAACCAGCACATAACGTTGGGCTGACTGGCAACTCCTAACACAGAATGTTCCGAAGTTGGAAGAGCTCAGAAGTGGCATGTCAGGGCTGAGGTGTTTGGCAGAGTTTTCAGATACAAGTAGGGTGTTTGGTTTTGTTTTGTTTTTTCCCTATACCTTGTGTCCAAAACACGAATGTCTCCAGACATTTTCATTTGAGGGCCCCTCAAAGTGAGGGAGGAAGCACTTAAGGCCAGGACAGCAATGGTTGGCTCTCTTCTCTGTGCCCTATGAACACAGGGGGAAAGTGCCGGGTGTCAGAAGCAGGCATCTTATATGCCATGGATTTTTTTTTTCCTGGAAGCAACTGGAAACCAACTTAACGACACTTAAGTCCTTCACCTGCTACATGACTGCAGCCAGTGTGTGTGAGTCAGAGTGGTACCAAGAAGGCCCTTCATCTGAACAGCCGCAAGAGTTACGGGCTCTGGCTTGGAGTGGAAATGTTATACTATGCCAGAGTCATGGCAACTTGAACTTGGCAGCCATATCTGCTTCTGAGATTACCAGTGCCTCATGGCCAAGTGCACCTGTGAGGAGAACTGACCGCAGAGTGGGGTGTAGATTGAGGAACCTTTCTTTCGTAGCTGAAAATTCATGTGAATTCCTCTAACATCTGGGTAGTTAAGCAACAGTTCAAATGTTGGAATTACTTGGCACTGCCTTTCTGTCCTCCATATATTCAGTATGAGATACACTGGGAATTACTGAGCACTTCCCCTTCTCCCCAGAAAAGGTGGGAGAATGCTGGAATCAAGAGAATGTCTCCCGTAGTGTCTTTTGTTTCCATCATCAAAGCAGATAAAATTAACCCTATTAGAAACCAAGACCCCAGCTGGGCATGGTGGCTTATGCCTGTCATCCCAGCACTTTGGGAGACAGAGGCAAGAGGATTGCCTGAGCCCATGGGTTTGAGACCAGCCTAGTCAACTTGGCGAGACCTCATCTCTAAAATAAATCAAAAAATTAGCCAGGCATTGTGGTGCACGCTTTGGTTCCAGGTACTTGGAAAGCTGAGGCCGAAGGATCACCTGAACCCAGCAGGTCGAAGCTGCAGTGGCCGTGAGTGTGCCACTGCACCCCAGCCTGGGCGACAGAGTGAGACTCTGACTCAAAAAAAAAAAAAAAGAAACAAACAAACAAACCAAGACCCCTCCATGAGGTATAATAATGATAAGTTCTCTTTGCAGAGAAGCTAGTTTTCAGAGGATTGTTAAGATCAGGCTTCATGACAGACTTGTTTCAACATATTCTCACTTCTCAGAACATGCTACACTTGCTGTCATGTATTGTGATGAGCTCGTTTCTATGTTTAATCTGTAGCATGTGGCATTTTTGTACAGTAGTGTTTCTACAGAAAATTTCACTCTAGGTTGTGTGAGACCAGTTATAATGCTTTGGTTTGCGTTTTGTGTTTCTTAAAATCTGTTCAACATTTCTAAAAGACGTCATTTCCCAAGAAAATGATCTGTGGTCACCCAAGGTTAAATCTCCAAAACAATTTTTGCATTTTCTTTAAAGTGATTTTTAAATGATGTTGAGAAATGGTATTAACAATGTATCCAACATTGATGGAATTAAGGTCTGCATCATATTCTACTAAAGTCAACCTTTAATATGTTCATACATAAACATAAAGTGGTGTGTAGGTTTATTGCCTATCCCATTTTCCATTTATCCCCACCTTTGTCGGGACTATATTTGGAAGGCACCTACACGTTCACTTGCAAACAAACAAGGCATGGCCATGCTTTCTAAAGTGTGTTCTCCTCCTCCTCCTCCCTCGGTCTGCCTCATGTTAAATTAGTTAGCCAATCGAAGTCAGCATTACAGTCTCCCCTGTGGCCTGTGTTCTCCATCCTCCTTATATAAGCCTTGGTGGCCCCACACCTTTCTACAGCCACCTGGCCTGGCAGCCTGTAATAGCTATCTCACCCTTCCTCCTCCTCCTCACCTGATCCCTGTGACTGACCCAACTGCCTGTGAGGTGTGATCCCCCGGACTCTGAAGGCAGCTGCATCAGGCGGAGGGTGATTTCTTGGTCATGCCCTCCGAGGGCACAGAGGGGGCTCTGTTTAAATAGTGCGCCTCCTCTTGTGTGTACTCTCAACAATAAACACTTCACATGATGTTTTGAGTACTTCCTGGGTGGAAGGTATTGGGTTCTTCTCGCTTTCTGAACAGTTTTGGTCCTTGAATATCCCTAGTGCAGAGACAACCTCTGTGATTAAAAGACTAAAAAAATGTAGCAGTAATAATAAGACTTTCAGGTCAGTAACTTGATCCACTGTTCTGGTTTCTTTTGCTGTCTTTCCCTCACCTTCTCACTTTTGCGTCTGGACCATTTGTCCTTTTGCTGAATTTATTCAGCAAATAATTAGCAACAAAGCTGCAGGCTCTGGCAGTGATCATGACACTGGCTGAATCTGCAAAGGTCTTCAAAGCACTTAGAAGACAAACAAGGATTCTGAAAGCCAGGCAGATTTGGAGTGTCACCTGTGCAGGGCTTCACAAAGGTCCCTTGTCTTTTCTGGCTCAGGAGACCAATCGCTGGGGTCACCCACAAACTCGTATGCCATCTACCAACCTTATATCTGAGTGTATTTTGAGGGTACAGCGACTAAGAAAGAAGCTCAAGCCATCACAGCATATCTGGGCATGAAGAAACTATAGAGAGATTCCTTAGAGTCAAGGAAACTGAGGTCCAGAGTTAGTTCATACACAGCAAGTTAGCAGCAAGGGCCACAGAATGCACTAACACAAAAGCAGTAACTACATGGTCCATTTCCCGGTCAGTACGTAGTGAACTATGTTGGAATGAGAATAGTTAGTGACATTTCTTGCTAGATTTCTCTTCCGAGTCATAAACACCTCCTGCCACAGGTTACTGAGCTCAGAAATAAATATGGGAAATGTGCATATATGCTACTCTTTGGATTTTCTGCCTCCGTCTCGATCCTTAATTAAGCTCTGCAACCACCCTGGTAAGCCAGTCATTACCACTGGGTGAGGAGACAGAGCCCCACAGGAGCTATGTGACTTACCCAAGCATACGAGCCAGACAGGCCGGGCAGGGTGAGACTTTCCAGTTTCTGATGCCCACGCCCATGTGCAATCCAGCCTCGTCACTCTGGGTCTTGGCGTAGGGAGTAAATAAACAAACGACGATCACATTGTTTTTACTTCTGGAGAGCAATGGGTTCTTATTCGAAATAGGAGCATGGGACAAGACAGATGGCAGAAAGAGACAACATTGTTGGGGGAGAGCAGTGCCAGCACTTGGGTGCTGGGAGGTCTGCTCCTTGTAAGGCAGTCCACTTACTGTTAGGTTTCCTTGTCTTGCTCACAGCCCCAGGTTTTATTCAGCAAAAGCGACATGGGTCTCACCAGGCACTGGGAGCTCAAACATGATACCGTGAGGTCTACCTTGTGGTCGTAAAGCTCAAAGTGGTCCCATGTGATACATGTTATAATAGAGACCCATCGTAAGGATATATGGAAATTCAGAAGACGAAAATTGCCCTCCCTGGGGCATCAGGGAAGGCTTCATAGATAAGGGGACATTTCAATAGAATCTAAAAAGATGAGTAGGAGTTTGCTAGTTGGAAACAAGGGAAAAGAGCATTTGGGCAGTTATGGTAGAGGTTTGATAAATGATGACTTCAGAATCCACCCCCATATTCAAATCATGTTCCTTATGACCTACAGTGTAAAACTATGAAACAATAAACTCAGCTGTCAACGATGGTATCAAATGAGCCCTCTGTGTCCTTTGAAATGTCCCTTGGTGCACTTTCCCTATGCCAAATGAAGGGCCAGGACCCTGCCAGGATTTCTGAGAATTCCTAGGTTTGAGAGTGTAAGGTGAAGGCCCCGAGGCTGTGTCTTTGTGCTCACCTGTGGCACTAGATTTCTGCTTTTCACTGATTTCTTTTCGTTTATTAGATGTCTTTTATCTGTGCATGTGTACGTGCCATGTATATGTTTATATGTTTATGTATATGATTACATCGATATGAAATCAGTTCCTTAATTTTAAAAAAATCTATCTCACTGAACATTTTACTGGGGAAGGGGGAAGAGGATGGGTAGCAAGCAATGGGTTTCTTTCTCAGAAGCACAAATGCTTCCAAATTGATCCAGGATGACTGTGTTGTTAGAGGCCTCCAGTGGCTGAACCACTGTAGGCTTGCCACATGGCCACTTCACCACATGCCCTTCTAGGTCTTCCTCATTGTCCTTCTGTCCACTCTCATCTGTCCTCTCTCCCTCCCACCCTGAGCTTCCTAGTTCTTTCTCTTCTCCCTCACCCTCTCCTTTCTCCTCACTCAGGCCATGATCCCGAGACAGCTCAGTTGTCTCTTGGGTCCTGCCTCTTGTATCCTCAAGGTCATAGCCCATGATGAAATTTTTCTAAGCCAAGACTGTATCTTCCCTAAGAGAAATTTTGGAATGACAGTAGTTTTATTTTCCATTTGTTTGTCTGTGACTCACTATCTCTCAGCTCATAGCCTAAATCCTGGCAATAAGTGGGAAGTCAATATTATATGTTCTATGGATTAATCAATTAAGTAGTGCTTTAGAGGGTATTGCCTTGTCCTGGTGTCTTACTGTATTGTAATTCTGGCTCTGATGCTGAATAAAAGAAGACTTAGCCACCTTAAGATGGGCCCAGGGACTGCCCACTGCATGGTGAGACCTACTAGAGGCTGAAGCCAGGCTGCCCAAATCCTCCAAAAGTCATGCTCGTCAAGCCAAGTGGTGAGGCCTGCATAAAAGTCCAAGATGGAAAGACACACAACAGCAGCAGGAACAGTTTGCCTCTTTGGAAAAAGGAAGAAGGAAGCGTGGGAACTTGAAGGGTACAACAATAACATTTAATTTCTTTTAAAACAAGTTCAAGTAGATTGGGCTAAATGTAAACAATTGTGAAATTTTGAGAATAAGGATGTGTATTGACCAAGTGGCTGCATTTTTGTATGTTTTTAATACTTAGAAGTTTTTTTTTTTAATTTCATATCAAAGTTGCCAATTGAAAATAAAGTTGCCCTTCTAATGAAGAGACATGATTTCAAAACATGATGCTCTCCCAAGAAGAGAAGTATCCAGGCCCTCAGTCCCCAAAACAGAAGATGACTTTCAATGGATGTTACTAGCAGGAGGCAAAAACCTCAAGTTTCACAAGTCTTCACTGCTTGAGTTCTCTGAGGTTTTTGTCTCTTACCACTATTATGTGTTTAAATTGTTAAAGCCTTGTGTCAAAGACTCCCATACCTGTCATGGTTGTTCCTGATTCTTAAAACCTTAGCGAAATGGTCCTCTCTCCTCTCCCTCTCCCTCTTCCTCCTCTTATACAAGGAATGTTACAAAAAGCTTTTAGGAATTTTCTAAAACTGTCCCTTCCCCAAGTCTTTGTCAAGGCAACATGGAAATAATATTGCAAACTGAATCTTTTCTTTTTCTTTTTTTAATCCCGGTAGTTTCCCATGCTATTCTAGTAACTTCCTGGGAAGGTGAGAGAAATGCACAGACATTCCCGAAGCCACTTGGTTACTAATAAGTCTCAGAGAAGTCCCAGTCACGAGGTTCCGTCCAAGTTGCCACACACTGTCCTGAACCTTCCTTCTCAGTTTTTTATTTATTTTTTCCCATTCTAGAACAGCCAGCAAATGATTTCACACCTTTTTGTTTAGCTGCTAAAAGCAACACAATAACTCCCCTCAAGGCTGCCTCTGTGGGTTCCAAAAATAAAATGGGCTCATTTTCATGCTAAGCATTCAAAGGCTCATAGGAATTCTAATGAAAGGCAAAGGAAGGAAAGAAGGAGAAAAAAAGGATCAGACTGGGGGTTGTCGCTGAGGGAGGTCAGCTTCTGCCTAGAGTTAACAGCCACTCCTGCTGCAAGGGATAGGTAGAAAATAACATAGTTCCTAGGCTACAGTTTAAAAGGGTATCTAATACAACTCTTAAACTCTCCAGTCTTATCTTCTTATCTTCTATCCCCAAACCCAGGGTTATTCTTGGAACACAAACTATACGTCACCCAAAAGAGTAGAAGCTGACTTCAGCCTTCCAGAGTAGAAATCTCTTGAATAGGAAATAACTGGTGACTTTCTGTTTCCAAGTCAGAATATAAAGCCATGAATCTCTGAGATTCTAGGTTGACTTTTGAAATTCAATGTTTTCTGGGACTAAGGTCATGAACAAAAGCAGACTTACCATATTCCACATATGACACAGTAGAAAGAATACTGTTAATGCAAATCACATAATATGAAGGAGAACCCAAATAAGCCTGGAATGTATTTATTTTTTAAAAGTGTATTTATTCTTTCTTTTTTTTTTTTTTTTAAGGAAGGTCTTTTAGCTATTCTTATACTGGTTTCTTTCAACTTAAAAGGTGGCCAAGATGACATCCCA
>CAUYQG010211693.1:0-37857 GCA_963574415.1 Tarsius wallacei | reverse complement strand
TGGTAATTTGATGGGTATTGCGTTGAATCTGTAGATTGCCTTAGGTAGGATGGACATCTTCACAATGTTGATTCTTCCAATCCATGAGCATGGGATATTTTTCCATTTGTTTGTATCCCCTTTGATTTCTTTGAGCAGTGTAAAACATCTATCTTATTGGAATATTTTCATTCATGTCCTGAATAGTTTTTTTTATTATTTCTTTATGTTGATTTTCAATTTCTTCCTGAAGCTCATTGATAAATTTTATAATCAACCTTTTGAATTCTATGTCTAGAATTTCAAAGATTCCATTTTAGTTAGGGTCCATAGTTAGTGTCCTTCAGTTAGTGTAGTCTTTTGGGAGTGTTGAAGAACCCTTTTTTGTTTTTGTTTTTGTTTTTTCATATTGTCAGAATACTTTTCTGGTTTCTTCTCATTATAGTCTCACTGAATATTTCTTCTTATTAACTGAGGCTGGCAGGGGGCTGACATAGGCACTGTAGGGTATCCTTGGTTATGAGGACTGACAATTAGATTTGTGAACCATCCTGGAAAAAGTGCTACATATCTGGTTGCTAAATATCACTATGGTCACCTTCAAAGCACTACCTCTGGGAAGCTATGCACAAATGCCAATGCCTAGTCCACCCATCAAAGAAATTCTTGAACTCTTTTTCTGGAATGGCCATCAAACCTATCACTGATATTTGTTGCGGTCTGAAAATCAAGTTTACAAACTTACCATATGCTTACGTTGGAAGTGCTGTGACCTCTCTACTCACATGATCTGACCCTCAATGACTTTTTTCTTTACCCAAAGATGAAGGAAATATTAAAAGGAAGACATTTGATGACATTCAGGACATAAAAGGTAATACAACAATAACTCTGATGGCCATTCCAGAAAAAGAATTCCAAAATTGCTTTGACAGGTGGACCAGGAACTGGTGTCAGTGCATAGCTTCTAAAGAGGAGTACTTCAAAAGTGACCATAGTGATATTCAGCAATGAGGTGTGTAGCACTTCCTGTGCTGGGTACCTGCACTGGTTCATGGCATTCTGAGAGGCTGAGGTAGCTTGGAAAACAATGTTATCTAGAGTTTGGGATTAGGCCTTCCCCAAAATTAAGGCATTATATCTGATGTGGTGGGCTATGCTGTTGACCTCTGGCCAGGAGGTGGAGTTTGTGGGACACAACCAACTATTATGGTGGCTCTGGGGTTTCTGCTTGGTGAATGTTGTTCCAAGGAAGTGCCCATAAAACCTAGCCTGAGGACAGGGCTCTCGGAATTACCCAAGTTCTCTGTCTGTTTTGAACCTTCAAAGGGAGTGCAGGGGAAAAGAGCTCAAACAGCCCACAAATGTGCTCTCTTGGCAACCCCACTGTGGATTAGGAGAGTGTCCCTGGCCACTGGAGTGACACTGTTGTGCAGGGCAGGCACAGAAAAGTTTACACTGGGAGTGAGAGGTTGCTATGGCATCATGTCCCACCAGGCTCCTGACTTAACCTCAGGTCATTTGCCTTTTGAATGTCAAAATGCAGTTGGTCTCAGAGCCTCAGGTGTTCTGGCAGCCCACCCCAACAAAAACCTCTATGCTACAATGGAATTTGTCCTTGGGGCCAGTCCCCTCCAAGGGCTGGCTAGAAAGCAGCAACACAAGTGTTGAGTTCCTGGAATACAGTGGCTGGCACTGCAACACTCCTCAAGGGTTTCAGTGGAGCATGACTGTGGAAAAGGCAGATTCCTGTGAAGGACTAGAGTTCTGAAGGGCTCAGGAGAACCTCCAAGTCTGTGGCAGGAGCACAGAACTCCTGAATTCCCCTCACTCACTTTCTCCACTGCATCTTAAGTCTGCCAACTATCTGTGATCCAGGTGAGAGTCTAGCTAGCTACAGCTCAGGTTTTTCTTTTCTCTGCACTATGTGGTTATCACTTTTTTAATGCCTCATAGGTCATACTGCTGGTCTTGTTTCTCTCTGGGTGCTGCAGAAGCCCTCTCTATCGTGATTTACTCCAAAGGAGAAACACTCTCTAGCTGCCTTACATCAGCCCTCTTAATTCTTGGGCTCAATGCTATCTGTTCCTGAGTTGAGAAATCCATATACACTTAACAGAATGTGTAATATGTAGAGAGCAAACCAATGATATGTATAAAGCACAGAAACCTGGACAACATTAAAGTGTATGATAGAGTAATTGATTTAGAAAATGCGACATGGTGAGTGCTCAATAAATATTAGTTATTATGAATAAATATACCTTCGGAACAATCTTACAAGGTGTGTATTTTTATCTTCAAGTTACTAACTGGAAAATGGAAGTCCCAAAAAGTTAAGTAAATTACCCCAGGTCCACAGCACAACTAGTACAATACAAGAGATGGGATTCATACCCAATTCCTCTCCTCATAAATCTGTTTTCCTTCTAAGATAATTAACTGCCTCAATTTCAGTTCCTTGAAATCACATCATATGAGTATGCCTGTAGCAATTGCAGAAACCTAGGCTGAAATAGCCAACACAACTTGCCAAACACATTAGAAAGATTATATTTCTTCTCCATTAAAGAAGTAGAACATATGGTTCAGGTGAACAGATGAGTAGTGGCAATGGTTTCATCAATATCCTAAAGGAAGAATTTGAATAATTAATTGACACTAAAAAAAATTAGCGCAAAAGTGAAAAGAATTGATATAATCCTCTATAGGTTTGTATGTAGTCAACTTTGTAAATTATATTTGATAGTATGCTGTGATATGTCTATTTAACTGTTTAGAAAATTCTAAATATGTTTTGCCATTCACACTTTTAACATCTCATATTGATTTTAGGACTTTACACTTCCCATCCACTGGTGAGAAGCAATTTTGATCTATTACACCTTGTATGACACTCTTGTTTCTTATATTTTCTATATTAGTAAAGGCAGGCTAATTGCTGTAGTCTACAAATGTCAAAATTTTAGTAGCTCACATAGCAAGCATTTATTCTCATTCAAAAATGCCTGAGATATGTTTTTCTATAGGTAGTTAACTCTCACTCATATTGTGACTCAGGAACTTAGGCTTCTTCCATACTGTGAGTGTGATCTACTATCTTCATCTAAGATCTATGCAACAAAGTGAAAGAGCATTTTTTTAAAAAATCATATGTGGAAGGTTTTATAGGCCCGACATGGAGGTCTGCAAACCTTATGACATTTCTACTGTATATGCAGTATAATATGTTATATATATTACATTAGACACACACACATTACAGTTTACTTTTGGGTAAAACTCAATCACATGATTGATGTGCCTACAAAAGAGGATGAGAAAGGTAGTCTAGCTCTGTGCATAGAAATATGAGGTGACAAACTACCCATGTAAAGCATAGTGTTCCTACTTGAAGATGATTCTAGATTTTCACATATCCAAATGTTTCAAGGACCCTTCCAAATGCAACCTTTCCGAAAAGCTTTCTGGATTCACCCAACACAGATGTGATTCTTGCCATATGTGAGCTATTCCACAAGTTTATAGTGTTTAATTTTGTTTTGTTCCTAAAGAATTCACCCCAAAGGAAAACTGTAGAGGTTAAGCATGTAATTCAAAGGCCAACATCATGAGTTCAAATGCCAACGTGTTTATTTATTAACTTCATGACCTTGGAAAGTTGCTTTTCATTTCTGTGACTTAAAGAAGTTTCCTTATCTACAAAACAATAGTCATCTCAGAGTATGGTTAAAAGTTTTGATTGTCATGATATGTATAAAGCTCATAGAAGTGTGCCTGGAACAGGTGAGTACTTAGTAAATGTTATTCATTATCTTAAATTTGGCATTCATTATCCATTTACTTCTCTCATTCCTCTTACCATAAACTTCCTGAGGGCCAAGACCATGTCTTACTCAGTTCCAGATCCTATGTATTCTATCTGTATTATCTTAGGGATTAGGCAATTAAATAATTATTGGATCGAGACAAATAATTTATTTCCTAGTTCTCTGAAAAGATTTAAATACACTGTCTTATTTTATATGATGAAAAAATATATCTGAACAAAATTCACAATGATGCTTCATACACAGTTGCAAACTATAAAAATATATGTATTCATAATTTTTCCTATTACTTCACACAGTTTACTACATAAATGTCCACCTAAATGTATAAGGTGGTATTTATGATTGAGTTTTACCCTGTGTGCCCTTTATATTCATGAAAACTCTTGAACAGTGACCAAAAATGATTACACCCTGATGTCTCTTCAGTGGCCAGAATGAAATGAATTGGTCTCAGTCCAATTCTTACTGGACAAGTGTCTAAATCAAAAAACACCACCACAATTAACATTACTTTAGTTAATAGTTTTAATCACTGAGGTCAAAAATAAAATGAATAATAAAATTTGAACTAACCTTGCAATGCAAGCTCTAACTTCTTCTAAATTAGAGATTGTATTAAGTTAATAGGGATGTCTGCTAACTAGTAAATTCACAGAATAAGAATAAGAAAGGAACTCCAACGAGGCTTTCTAGAAGGTCATATGATTTTATAAAATAGAATTTTCTATAATAGTCATTCCTTTTCACAAATAGACTCAAAAGTTATCTTCATGAAAAAATAAATTTCTACCAAAGCTTCCAAGAATTTTTAGCTTACTATTACTTTGTGCAAATAAGGTTGAGAATTTAAATATAAGCAAATTTATTTTGTTCCCAAGTCACACTGTAGAAGATTCACTAATCAATTTTTAAAGGAGAAAAACATAAACATTTCTTTTTTTTATTTTTTTTTTGAATTGGAGTCTCACTCTGTCGCCCACACTGGAGTGCAGTGACCGCTCCCGGCCACCGCAGCCTCGACCTGCTGGGCTCTGGCGATCCTTCCGCCTCAGCCTCCCAAGTAGCTGGAACTACAGGCGTGTGCTACCACACCTGGCTAATTTTTTGATTTATTGTAGAGATGAGGTCTCGCTTGTCCAGGCAGGTCTCGAACCCGCGGGCTCGAGCAATTCACTCACCTCAGCCTCCCAAAGCACGAGATTACAGGCTGAGCCACCAAGCCCGGCACATAAACATTTCTTAAAGTCTTTACAGAAAGGAAGAAAAAAAATTACCTTTGGATCTACAGAATTTTACTTGAGGGACTTAAAAGTACAAAGACTAAAAGTCTTTCTAGCAGCAAAAAGGTAAAAACTGAATGTTCATGTTTTCACAGAATTATAGGATTCTTGATAATTTTATCTTAAAGAAGTTCAATCATTTCATTTTTACATATGACATAATTATTTTATAAATTGAGTTTATTTATCCAGAGTTAATGGTTAATGGTAAATGTTCACGGTCCACTTATGAGTGAGACCATGTGGTACTTAGTTCTTTGTTTCTGTGATAAATCACGGAGTATTATAGACTCTAAATCCATACAAGTTGCTGCAAAGTCCATACTTTTGTCCTTCTTTATGGCTGCATAATACTCCATCATGTATATGTACCACATTTTTTAAATCCAGACCAGTTCAATGGGCAGCACTGTATTACTGAGATCTTCACACATCATGTGGCTTTATCTGGTACATTATCTATCCTGAAAGATCGTGCATTAATAAAATTTTTTATTTATGTTTATGTCTGTACTTAGCATTATCCAAAGCACTGAGAAAGATATCAATAAACAAAATAGGCAAAACTCCCTGCTTTCATGAATTTACATTCCAGTGATAGGAGAAAGATAAAAATGAGAAACACATTTATTTGTTTGTTTGTTTGTTTGTTTTAGTAGGTGTCGCACTGTGTCACTCAATCTGGAGTGCAGTGAGGTGATCATTGCTCACCACAGCCTTGACCTGCTGGACTCAGGCAGTCTTTCTGCCTCAGCCACCCAAGTAGCTGTGATTACAGGATCATGCCAACATGCCCAGCTAAATTTTTTGTTTTTTATAGAGATGAAGCCTTGCTATGTTACCTAAGCTGGTCCACAATCCCTGGACTCAGGTGATTCTCCTGCCTTGGCCTCCCAAAGTGCAGGGATTACAAGTGTGAGTCACAAACCTGGCCTAAGAAACATATTTAATAATGCAGTACTTCAAGATCAGGGAGATCAGTGTGGGGGGTGATAAATTAGCTTGTTATGGCTGCCATAACAAAGTTTCACAGATGAAGAGCTGAAAAAAAAAAAAGAGGTTTAATGTCTTAGGTTTTGGAGACTAAAAGTCCATAATGAAGGCTGGCAGGGCTGGTTTTTCTTCTGTGTGTCAAGAGAAACAGATGTGTTCCAGGCTTTGTTCCTTGGTTTATAGAAGGTCATCTTCTTTCTTCATCTTTACATGGTTTTTGCTCTGTATACCTCCATGTCTAAATATCCTCTTCATATAAGGACACCAGTTTTATTGGATTAGAGTCCAACATAATAACCTCATTTTAACTAAATTATTTCATTAGGTATCTTATCTCCAAATGTAGTCACATTCTGAGGTATTGGATCTTAGGAATTCATCATATTAATTTGGGGAATGAGGGACAGAATTTAACTCATAACATGAGGGAGAGTAAAATCTGAGTTTTAAAAGGAGTGATTAAGTTGGAATTTATTGAAATGGCAATGTTTGGGCAAAAGCATAAGAGATAATGTACAAAACAAAACAACTTAAGTTGCAACATTGCCTGTAATGAAAGTTCGTAATGAAAACCAAATGTGCAAAGTTTATAATAAAAACCAAACTTTTATTTAATAAGAATTAAATAAAGCTAACTAAGATAAGAAGAAAGCGGTACCTCAAAGAACTCATGAATAGATCATAGCTTGGACTCAAGAAGGCCCTAGGATTAGAACTCAGAAAGTCTGCAGGAACCCATGCAGGGCTGTATCTCATCAGTGGCCTCTGCTATGTCTGCCCCATTCTCGTCCTGCAGACCCGCTCTCTCTGCTTGACTGTCTGCATGGTTGACAAAGCTTCTTCATGGTTCGCCATTTATGCATATCCTATTTTCAGTTGGTTTTAGACTTACTAGCTATTCCTGAATGATAATTCCAAACTCCAAATCATGAGTTTGATTAACCCAGTTGACCATGTACAAAGACCTAGGATCATGTAAAAAAAAGATAACAGCCCAGGATCCTTCTTCAAAAACGAATAGTGAGAACATGACTTGTGGACTAAGTCAATGCCTCCAATATAGTCAAAAACAGTAAAGTTTTCCTCTTCTGTTTGAATGTTACTTTAAAAATTTTTTTAAAACTTAATTGTTTCAACCCCTTTTCCTTCTCCACTTTGATACTTCCCTCCTCAAAAGTTACTAATTCTGAATCAAATAACTCTTATCATCTTGTCCCTGATGTGGAAAGGTAAAAAAAGCACAGGAAAGGGAGTCATAAAAATTAGGTGAAATCTTAAGTTTCACATTACTTAGTCACATGATCTTGAGCATACTACTTTATATCTCTCATCTAGAAAAGTAATGCACTAAAATTCTTCTCTCACCATAGTGAAATATTTGTTTACATAAACCCCCAACTGCTTATTCAAAATTTACTCAAAAATACACGTATTCACTTGTCACTGTGGATCAGGTATTCCAATAAGACCGGGTATCCAAAAGTGTAGTGAAGTGAGTCGGAAACCGGATGCTATCTGCACTGAAGAATTATTATTGCTTGTAATGTAAAATTCCAATCTGCCTTATGATAACCCTTACTTATCTCATAAAAATTAGAGGCAAGGTCCTCCCATGAAAATGAAGCAGAAAAAGTGGGGGCAGAAACTGTAAGTTTCTAGGGGACAGGAACTGAATCTTGTTCCTGTCCTAAATGCTCAGGATTTCACACATTTTCAGAAGACTAAAGAGTGATGTTTTGTAGACTATGTATTCCATTGTCATATCTCTCATCTAGAAACAATCCTGGAGGAAACATTTCAAACAAGATAGATGACAAGGGTGGTTCCATGACAGATTAGTGAGAGATGAATGTGAAGATAGGATTGTAAAATAAGTATGAAATAAAAGCATTTTGGTTCTCATACATTATTCTTATAATAAAAGTCTTTCAAATTTCAAAAGACATACAATCTCCTTTTACCTGTACATAAACTATCAAACATTTCATATATGACGATGGTTTCATTTCATTTTACCTCGAATTTCAGCCTCTAACTTCAACATTCATATATCCCAAATGTAAGCAATCCATGAATAGCTACACAATTTAGGGTTATTAATTAGAATAAAGTTGGCAGTTTGACTACAGAGTTCAGCCTGTTTTCTTGTGATTCTTTAATGCGGTTGACTGCCTGCAAACATTTAAATGATTCCCCTGCCACTTGTGTATGTATTTAAGTAAATAGACTATTACAAGAACAAAGACCTACTTGGTTTTACTAATTTGACAGAGGATAAAAGAAACCTTTTCCAGCTTTGTTTTTTTTTCTAAACTCATTTAGCACCAAGTGCATATCCACTTCGACTTTTTGAGAACAGGTTCATTATGAAAATGGTCTAATAACGAGTAGTTGAACCTAGAGATTTTATCCAGCCCCAAATGAACCCACGCTTGTTTCTCATCATTTCTTTGTTTTATAATTATGTTCTCTTTCAGCCCATTCTGTGGTCTGCTCCTGAAAATACTTTTCTTTTGTACTGTTTCCTTTGATTGTGAATGCCTCATTATATGTAGTAATTTCTATTATACGTCTACAATAGAAATTCATCAACTGTTTTCTAGGTGTCTACTTTTCATGAACTGACTATAATATAGGTGCTTACTCAAAATTGCATTACTTCTGTTAGGGAAATATAAATAAATAAGCCATTACACAAAAAAATAATATGAAGTTTAAATGTTTTTTAACACTTGAGGTTCAGCTATGTCTAAGCAAAGTCTGGCCTGCAGATAGTTTTTAGGAATGTGACTCCTGGCCAGGCTCAGTGGCTCAGCCTGTAATCCCAGCACTTTGGGAGGCCAAGGTGAGTGAATTGTCGGAGCCTGTGGGTTTGAAACCAGCCCAGGCAACTTGGTGAGACCTTGTCTCTACAGTTAAAAAAAAGGGGCAAGGGGATGTGACTCCACTAAGCATATATGAGAGGTAGGGACTGGGAAATCTGGATTACAGAATCTTAAACACCAATGATCTGGACACCAGTGCCTTTACTTCTTTGTAGGTGAGGCATTTTCATTGTGGTGTTTTACAATCATCTTGAATGGGCTCAAACGTGTTGATTGGCTTTTTTTGTTTTGTTTTATATTTTGTTTTAAAGATATGGGATACAGTGCAGAAATTAGGTATACAAGTGGTCATTGTACAGGTAAAGTTTGGGCCTCCCTTTGGTTCCCACTTTTTCTGGTTTGAGATCAGGTAGCCTTATTGATGTTGTGTCCCCCCACCACCCACCACAGCAGTATCCTGCTACTGCCAATCCCTTTCTTACAGTATTATGGTAAATGTTCTGGGTCCACTTATGAGTGAGAATATGTGGTACTCTGTTGTTTCTGTGACAGGTCACTGAGTATGATAGACTATAAATCCATCCAAGTTGCTGTGAGGTCCATGTTCGTCCTTTTTATGGCTGAGTAATATTCCACTGTGTATATGTACCACATTTTTTTAAAAATCCAGTATAGTTTTGATGGGCAGCACAGTTGGTTCCATGTTTCTGCTATTGTGGATAGTGCTGCAATAAACATGCATGTGCAGGTATCTTTTTTGTAGAATGATTTGAGTTCCTCTGGGTATATTCCCAGTAGAGGGATTGTTGGGTTATATGGAAGGTCAATTTCTTGTTTTTTTAGAAATAGCCACACTCTTTTCCTAAGAGGTTGCACTAGTTTGGATTCCCACCAGCAGTGTAGAAGTATTCCTTTTTCTCTTCATCCTCACCAGCATCTGTTGTTGCTTGTTTTATTAATGATGGCCTTTCTTGCTGGGGTTAGGTGGTATTTGCATTTCTCTGATGATTAGTGAGACTGAGCACTTTTTCATGTGTCTGTTGACTGCCCGTATATCTTCTTTTGAGAAAAGTGCTGACTGTTAAATCAATTTTTAAGCCATTGGGAGTTTGACATAGGCTACAATACTAGTATTCATACCAGGGAAATGAGTAGATGCTAGGGAATTTAATTTTCACACCCAGACCTCACTGATGAGTTCTTTTATCTGTTCTACCATGAGTCCAAAGACCAAAGCAACATTTTTGTAAATAAAGCTTTATTGAACATAATCATTTGCATATTACCTGTGACTGCTTTCATGCTACAACCCAGACATGAGTAATAATTCGGAGACAGATCAAATGGCCTACAAACCCTAAAATATTTACTAAATGACTCATCACAAAAAAAATTTGCCTAATCCTATGTTGAACTATGCTAAATACATTTTCTGCTTTGGTAATGCAGAATCATACAACAAGATTATCTCATTTACATATTTGCTTTTGTTTATCAGTATTATAAGAGGGGCAATTATCACTCTTCCCTAAATAAAGTTAATGTATATCTTTCCCAATCTTTGTGTTTGACTTTCCACATAGGAGTACATTTCTTGGTTTCCTAAATTTATTTGTTAGGAATTTTATTGAGATTTCAAACAGCAGCCTATTTTAAGTTCCCAGACCCTAGTATAACCACATCCTAGGAAAAGTCTTGACAAAATTCAACTATCAGTAGCAGAGCCTATTTCTTGTTTGAGTTGAAATTGCCCTAGCACGATGTATCAGCTTTTCCTTTGTATAGCTGCTGGTTAATCTATGTGTTCATCCTGGCTTTCAGTTTTGTAATATCCAAGGCCACCACCACCTCAGCTCAATCTGGAAACTTCAGCAAGTCAATGAGAAGTCAGTGACTCTTCTACAAAGCTCTATGTTGCAACTTTAAGCTTCATAACAGTTATCTTTAGCCGCTGCCTTTTTATTTTATGGTTTTTGTTGAACTCCATTTTTCCTCACCTATTTCTTATGTCTATCATTCCACCACTAAAATAAAATAATTATAGCTCATATAGCCCTAAAGCAATGTATAAGTTTCTCCTATCCTTAGGCTTTTCCTACCTTTCATTATTTTTAAAAACAATTTTTGAAATGTTATTATATTCAATTTTTGCATAACTATATTTATTTTTAAAGCACAGCTGTTCTTTTTCATATTTGGCTATTTCATTTTTTCTTTTTCTTTTTTTTTTTGAGTTGGAGTCTCACTCTGTCGCCCAGGCTGGAATGCAGTGGTACACTCCCAGTCACCGCAGCTTCCACCTGCTGGACTTACGCAACCTTTCCACCTTAGCCTTCCAAGTAGCTGGGACTACAGATGCATGCCACCATGCCTGACTAATTTTTGTGATTTATTGTAAAGACGAGGTCTCACCAAGTTACCCAAGCTGGTCTTGAACCCCTGAGCTCAGGCAATCCTCCCTCCTCGGCCTCCCAAAGTGCTAGTATTACAAGTTGAGCCACCACCACTCAGCCTGGCTATTTCACTTATTAACTGCTAATCCTAATACAAATCATAAGACTGATCAGAATTTCATAAAACTTTAATATATGAGAAAATATTTTAAGAATTTGATGCCACATATAATACATGCTTTAATTGAAATCTATTATATTTTTCCGAACTTACTTTGAAATTATCTTGATGCAAAATGCAGCCTAAAGACCACAACTAAAACTACATTTTTAAACATTTCTTTTCTAAGATCCTAACAAGATGAATGCCACCATTTTATAATTGCCAGAAAAAGATAAAAAGGTGCATTAGTTCGCTTGCTTTTATTTTCAAAGTAGATGTTAGGCTTTGTATTTGTCAAGAATCTTGCAATCTATGAAAACCAGATTAAACTAAATTAAACAAATATAGTTACAGAGGTGAAATCTGGATACACAATATTTGGCTAGATATGTGTATGTATAAAAGGGGGGACCCCCAAAAACCCAAATTCATTTATTTTAAAAATGTGTATTTATTCTTATCTGTTTAAACTTATGTCACCTTCAAATTGAACTCATCAATTTTAATATCATTTACTGTTTCTGCCATTTTTTCCCCACTTTTTCCACATTGGGAAAATGTTTTCCTTTGAGAACTTTTTCATTTGTGGAAACAAAAAAAAATCTCACTCAGAGTGAGATTGAGTAAATAGGGAGGGTGGGGTATGGAGGTCATGCTGTTTTTCATCAAAAACTGCTGAACGCTCAGCATGGTGTGGACACGTGTGCTTGTAAATCACCCATCATGAAATAGGCAAATGCGTTGAAAGAATCTCCACAAAAAAAAATTCACTGAAGCCAAACATAGCCTCTCACAACAGACTTAGCTGGCACACTGATGCTGATGGGTTCCTAGAGCACTTACCTAACAGGGGCAGCAGGGATTCACTTGCCAAAAAAAAATGCCATTTTGGGGGGTTCCCCCCTTTGTGTGTGTGTGTGTGTGTGTGTGTGTGTAATATATGTATATCAATCTTTCCCTGTTTCCGTCTCTATCTTTGTCTTTATCTCTTATCTCTGCTTTCATCTCTGTTGGCTTTATTCTCAGGCAGATTCTCTGCATGTAGCAAAAACAGCTTTAAGCTTACACATCAGTTGTTATTAGCCAAAGGGAAAAAAAAGAACCTCTTCACTAATCATAGCTCAATAAAATGTGCCTGAGGGGAATTTTTATTGTCCTAGTCAATAGGAACACATTAGTCTTTTCTTGAACCAGTCAGTGAGGCCAGGGAAAATGATATACTCTGTCCAGAACCAGATCACATGCTCTTTCTTGTGACATTTGAGGGAAGGCTGCATATAGTCCAATTAATAATGGATTCTGTTAAAAAACAAAACAAAATAAAATAAAGAGCTGAAGAAGGGAAAACAGAATCATTGTGTCTAACAACGTCTTCTATATGGTCTATAAAAAGCTGCTTGTTGCTAGTGTGAAAATTTATACTATGATAAAAGTATGTGTTATTGTAAACTATAACTAAAAACTGAGGATTGTTGGTCTTCTCTAAAAGGACTTGATTAAAAAATACTGGATAAGTGGAAGACTGCATGAGTGAGTGTTTAAGCAAAGACATGTCTTTTCTGTCCGGGGTAATGCCCACATTAAAAAACTTCAAGGTCAAACTGACCATTTGTCAATTCTTAAAGCAGGCATAATCAACTGGGGGTTGATATAACCATCTGTCCAGTGTATACCTACACCCCTGGAACAGGCCCAGAGCCAGAAAAGCCAAAAGAGACAGCTTATGTCTGGGGAAAAGTCCAGGTTTGTACTAAACAACAAAGTTCTGAGGAATGTGAAATTTAAAGTCTTTCTTCAAATATCCCTCAAAAAACAAGGAAGTCATCTTCTCATAGTTTGTCTGAGACCTTTGTATCCTTGGATTTTATAAATCGTTTCACTTTTCAATTACCTGAAATTCTTCTATTCTCAATACATAAAATTCCTAATTACTTAATTTAAGGCCTGGAACATTCAATCACTTATTCATTCATTCAATTTTTTTTTGCAATGTTGCTTTAAGCAAGTCACAAGTCTCCACTTTTATGAATTATTCTCCATTCTTCCTCCTGAGACCTATCCCTTTACCATCACTTTCCTCTCCTACTTCCCTCCAAATTTCATACTGCAGTCTCTAGACAATAAATATCTGTTTGTTAAAACAACACTCAATTTTAGAAACTTATTTTATTAATTTGTGATTATATGTGTATGTACTAATATTTTGTATTAGATGGTAAATAAATCTCTTTCTTAGTTATATCTGTATTCGCAAATTCAGTGGAAGACGAGAAATTATTCAGTAAATAATTCAATTTTTTTTTTCAAATGAAAGTGCCTATGTTTGCTGTCTGGTATAAAATCCTTTTTACTTTAGAAGAAATAAGAAGGCGTCATAAGAATTCTGAGAGATTTTGTGATACTTTTAAGAGCTCTAGAGAGTATTTGCTATGATGACTTGAAATTCAAAATGTAAGATTTTTCTTCCCTCAATATGTATGAAAAACCATGCTTCTCCTTTTTTTAAGGCATAAAGAGAAATAGTATACTTTGTTGATAAACTGCAAAAATGGAGCAATGGAAAAGAGATACAAAAGTTTAAATGATTACATGTGCAGATATTTTACATTTGATGTATTTTTACATGTTATATTTTGGAGGCAGTTTGATCCTGTGTGAAGTAAGAAGGAAAAATTTTTATCTTACTTAAAGAAATCGGTAACTAAAAATTAGAAAGTTAAGAGACTAGGCCAAGTTCATATATCACATTAATACTTGAGTTCAGCCAATGATATGGGGCAGGATTATAATTAGAGTGAAGATACCCAGTCTTCTTCACTTATTAATTGCATCATGTTTGACCAGTAGCATCACCTTTTGGGCATCACCTTTCTTCATTTTTTGAAATAAGGATAAGATGGTACCAACCTCATAAAGTCACAGTGAGAAGTAAAGAAAAGAATGCATAGAAAGCCATATTCAGCAGGAAGTGTTTGTTTTGCAGCCACTTGGGCAACTCATTCTTACTTCACCTGCCTCATTTAAGAAAATGTTTGCCTAGAAAATGCAAAGCAAAAGTGGAAAATAACCATATGTTCTATTTGATGAGCTGCAAGAAGAGAGGCACTAGAAAAAATTTGGACAATTCATTTTGCAGTAGACTAACAAGACACGTTACGGGTTGAGAGTAGATTGATTGTCATGTGGGGAAGGGTTTGTGGCTAAAGATGGTAAAACATGCAACTACTGAATGCTCTCTCCTCATCAGACATTTGCAGGGAGGGTGAGGGAAAACTAGCAAGACCTATACTGGCCAATGCAAGGACATGTTTTCAGTTTCATAACATTTTCTATATTGAAATTCTAGTTTTCAGAATGAGAACACTAGATTAAAGGATTAATTTTAAGAAAATAAAATGCTGGTGATATTGGTGTATTTTTCATATACAAGTTGCTTAATATTCACAGATCTTTAATATGAAACCAAAAAGTTGCTGGACATTTATATCTGGTGTGTGGAGAATCTGAGTGTAAGCTAAGTGTTGTATGGTTGAGGTTAGCAATTTAGAGAATTTGTCAAAGTCCTGTCAGGTCCATAAGTGTTGCAACTTTCTGGCTCATTTAAAGTTCAACAAATATTAATTTTATGTTCACTTTAATTCTTATTAATAAACCATTATTATATTTTAAAATACAAATATTTAAATGTTTCTCAGAGTTTATTCTAAACTTCTTATAATTTATTAATTTAGTTATGCTCTAACTGGAAAAAATTAGTATGGTAAATAAGTATATCAATCTAACATTTGTATTTTGATAGCAACTAATCAAGGTATTTTTCTAAACAACAGTATATACCTTTCAAATGAAAAGCAAGAGTTACTTTCTCAGTTTTCTAAAATTAGTCATTTGAAAGAAAATATAATTGAAGAGCAGAAATTATTATTAAAAGTTACTTGGTTTTCCTTCTTTTACTTCATGATACAGTAATAAAGTCTAAGATGATAATATGAAAATGCTTCTAGTATCTTGGATATATTGAAGTATCATCCATCATAAATAATGCTGTCTTTGCTCCTTCAGCTTCTCCCCATTAAATGACCCACCCTCTGTAATTCAGTTCTTTTCTGTTGCAGAATCTGATACTATACAGAAAAAGAAAAGATGTGACAATAGACAGGAAAATAACACCAAAATAGCCAAGTTGATCCATATAATAAACTTGAGAGAAAAAAGACCAAAAAAGAGAGAGAGAGAGAGAGAGAGAGAGAAAGCCACATGGACTAGAGTCACATAAAGAGAGGGATATTTCTGATATTTAGATAGTGATGACAACTGAAATATATATCGACTTTTGTATTAAATGGAACTTTATCATTCAAACACTGGAATTTCCTAGACACATGAGTCTTAAAATAAAAACATATCCATTTGGAGGGATAATGTAAAATTCTGAAATAATCTTGGCATAAAAACCAGAACTGGTAGTGATTTAGAAGATGATGCAAAACAGCAAGGTCAATCAAGTCTCACTGAATTAGGGAGTCAAAGAACCATTATGAAGATGACAATAAAATGAAGTTGATGTATAAAGTTGAAGACACCTATTTATAAATTAGATACACCAGCCACAGAACTAAACAAATGAAGCCCTTACACAGTCTGCTGCATTAATGAAACTAAAAATATTCTCTTAGAAAGTGTGGAAACAGAAAGTGGTGTTCACCAACTATTGACATGAACATCCCCATATCACCACACTCAGTTTCTTAAGAAAGTAGTCATTGTGAAAAAGAAAGAAGAGTTTGAAGTTCACCTTGCATGGATAACTGAGGATTTCTTCCCATCTCTCCAGAGTCTTCACAGGGGAAAGGAATGCTATCAGGGAACTTAGATTTGGTTACATATTTGCTTTGGTTTTGCCAAAGAAAAACATCTTTTGATGGTAAATAGCTATTAGTATTGTTATAAAGTAGACAAACAAAACTCCTTTTTCAAGTTACTGTTTATGGATATGTGGAAAGTGAAGGAAATAAATGGTATCTTCCTCCCTCGGCCTATATTAAAGAGGTAGAACTGTGATAAACCCAATAAGGTTCTGCTTGGCAGTGTTTTTGAGGTTTTCCAAGATCAGCTGTGTAAAACTTACCAAACCCTCATCCTCCCCTGCTACCAGTGAAAAAATGAAAAGAAAGGGGGTCAGTGTGTGATAGAGTGTCAATAAAGGGACCATCTGCAAGTCCTATTTAAAGATTGGATTTGCTTTTGAAGGTACCTCTAAAGAATAACCAGGGTAAATGTGTTAGAAGGGTGAAAATTTAACTTATAAATTTTCCCTTTCTTTTTACTTCATAAAATAAAGAGAATTCTTTTTTCCTTATTTAGTTCCTACCCACCACCAACCCTTTTAAGAGATTCTTTGTCAGGATTTCATGACGCGGAAACACAGAATAGGCAGAGAGAAAGGAACAAAATAGTAGGGGGAGTAGGCAAAGACCTTTTATAAGACACTGACATTACCTACACAATAAGAGTAATTAGAGATTGTAAAATAAAAGCTAGGAGAAAAATCTGCATTAATTGGGTAATATTTAAAGGGAGTTTGCAATTTATTTACTTATCTGCTTAGATATATTTTTAGGCATTCATTTTAGAGAAAGACTGCCTCCAAAGCAGTATGATGTAGAATAGAATCGGAGAGAAGACGAAAGAAAAAATGAGAAGAACACTAGAATTTAAATAGAGATATCATTACATTTAGGTGCTGCATGCCCATTTGAATTTGACTCAGAATAAGATGGGATCTGGAGTGCTAGGATTTATAAAGTTTATAATATCTGTGTATTAGAATAGGGCATATTCAGTAAGTGACTGCTATGATAGATTCTTTATTTGGAATAGTACTTTATTCACAAGAGTGAATCAGATTCACAATCTAGGCAGCGGGCCATAGAATTTCACCACACCCTAAAGATTTTTGTTTGGTCTGCTATTAGCATACCATCTCAAAAGCTATCTCTTTGCTTTCTACATCGGTGTTAGCAAATCAACTTATTTTTCTATAACTTTTCTCTCTGATTTGTAAACATGTGGTCATAAATCTCATTTTTGAGGTAACAAAAGAAAACATCCACTTTTCTAGAAGATAATAGAGTCTCAATTCTCTCTATTCTAGAGAACATTTTGACAGAATATCTTCCTCTTATGCTCAAAAAGGATGATAAATATAATCAGTGCACAGTGAAATATGTATGTGTTCAATTCTAATGCATTATCAAAATATCTGTTAACTCCACTTAAATACATTCAAATACTGTGTTTTCCTAATAAGATGAAGTCTATACAGACAAAATGTTTGCAATGTGAAGAACTGGCATATTTTGGGTGACATTTTCATATGTTAATATAGTAGCCTGACAAAATAATCTTTAATTAGATCTCTCACAAGTGAGAAAATGATTTACATTCAAAGACAGAACACTTTTTCTTTTTAGATTAGAAAACATAGTTTATTTAGGAAGTAAATTGGAGAGAGACAAAGGAAATTCACCTCCCCAAGGTAGGGGAGGAGGCCAAAGCTAGGAAACATGGTGGTCATAGCTCAAAAAGCCATGTGGACACACCAGAGTTTAACAAAACAATGACCTGAACACCTTTTTGTAGCCTTAAAAAATCTTGTAAGAAAATGCCTTTTAAGGATATTCTGCTATTTTTAAATAGTAAAGGACAGTATAAGTGAAGAGTAAACATTTCGAAGATAAATGAATTTTGATGAGTGGCAATTACTCCTCCACTGAAGAGAGTTCTTATTTAAGACTATCAATAAAATAGTAAAACCAGACCTATAAATAGTCATTTAATTTAACAACAATTTATTAGATGTCTTCTGTATGAAAAGCAATATTCTAGATGTTGGAGTACAAAGATGAGAAAACTACAAGATAATGTGAAAAAAATGACAATTTCTCCACAATAATGCTAAACGGGCTATAGAGCTACTTTCCATGTGCTATTGAAGAGAGACAAACATTATTCTGACTATTGGATTAAGGACAACTTCATTTCGCATGTGGGGTTTAAGTTGGGATTTTGAGAAATGTGACTAGCTGCGACATGGAGGAAATGTAGAAAAAATGAGCAAAAGTAGAACAATTCACAGGATAGGAGGTAGGGAATAGAAATGTAATGGATAGAGGAAGTAGTTCAAAAGATGCTTCAGAGATTGAGTTATTAAAACATGATTGGAGCCGGGCTCAGTGGCTCAGCCTGTAATCCCTCGCCTTGGGAGGTTGAGGTGAGTGGATTGCCTGAGCCCGTGGGTTCGATACCCGCCTGGGCAACTTGACGAGACCTCATCTCTACAATAAATAAAAAATTAGCCGGGCGTGGTAGCGTGCACCTGTAGTTCCAGCTACTTGGAAGGCTGAAGCGGAAGGATTGCTGGAGCCCAGCAGGTCGAGGCTGCAGTGGTTAGGGATGGCCACTGCAATCCAGTCTGGGTGACAGAGTGAGACTCCAACTCAAAAAAACACACACACAAAAAAAAACCAAAAAAAAAAAACCCATGATTGTAAGCAATTGGACTAAGGATCCAAGGTGGCCACCAAGGAGTACCTCACCTATGTCTCTCTACAAGTCTAACACAGAGGGTAGACCCAGTTGCTGATAAACTTTGGGACAGAAAAAGCACCCTGCACCCCACAGAGGACTGTTGGAATGCATAGGGTCAAGGAAGAGAGAGTTTGGGCAGCTAACCTTGGATCCGGGAGAGTCCCATCACTGCCAGGTGCCAGTCTCAGATAGGATCTACAGCCCTACCTTGTGTGTTAAAGGGAATGAGTGCTCTTGACATGGTCTGTGTCCGTTTCCCTCCTCCCAGCTGCATGCAGTTCATTGGACACACATGGGAGAAGACCTGCTTAGGGCACAGTGGTGTGCTGTGGAGTGTGGAACTGGGAACCCATCCACACACTGAATGACTACCACCAGTCAACCATCAAGCAAGTTTCCTGCCAGCAGTGCCCAACAGCCAGCACACAGGCCAGGAAAACTCACTTGCCTGACACACTCAGTGCCCACTGCCAGCATTTGGTCGCCAGCCTCCCCCACACAACAGGAAGGTTTTCCTACCAGCACTATGTGCTTAAAGAGCAAGTCCCTCTACAACAGGGAATCTGCCATTTTAAGTCCTGAGTGCAACCTCTGATTGAGAAGGGAGAGTTCCAAAAGGTACCCAAAGGTCCCAATTCCCACCAAGAATGTTTCTGGGCTGCAAACAACACTGAAACTCCTTCAGTGAGCCTAGCTGCCAAGAGACCCATGCCTGCACCTGCTCTTCACATACAACTCATAACAGGAGTTGGAAGGAGTCTAGCTAGTTCAACCATGGGAAAACCTCTGGAACAGAAAATCACTTTGAGTCCAAGCACTTCCCAATAAGAGTGGTAGAGCAGTAATAAATGACCTCTCCCCACTCCCATGTGACTTATTTTGAATGGTAAAAAAGACTTTAGGGCAGCAGGACTGTTCCTAGCTGCAAAACAACAAAACTAAAAAACAGTAACAAGCAAAGAAGAGTCACGCCTCACAAATGAGGAAGAACCAGAGGAAAAACACTAGCAATCCTCAAAGCCTTAAAGAGGATACACCTACAAAAGTGCCCTCCCCTCTGAATGATCTGTTCCTGATGACAGACACAGAATTTAGACATTGGATGGCAAAAAGCAGCTAAGGAAAACCATGAGAAGTTAGCAAAGATCACCCAAGTCATGCAGGAAGTAAAAGTTGAGATAGCCAATATAAAAAAAGTCCATTCTGAATCGGAGAAATGAAAGATTCCCTCCCAGAATTTCAAATCACAATAATAAGCCTAGGGAGTAGAATTGATCAGGCAGAGGACAGAATTTCAGAGCTTGAAGATTAAAATATTGAACTAACCCAGTGTGACAAAAACAAGGAGAAAAGGGTTAAAAAGAATGAGCAAAGCCTAAGAGAGGTGTGGGACTATGTAAAGAAACCAAATTTACTGTTGATTGATATCCCTGAAACAGGAGACACTGATAATATCCAGGAACAAGCCTTCCATGGGGTCATCCAAGAATCTCTCATATCTTACTAGAGAGGTTACCATAAAAACTTAAGAGACTCAGTTAACACCTGCAAGGAACTATATGAGAAGACCATCCCCAAGACACATAATAATTTGTAGGGACATCCCCAAAAGAATTATTTTTTGGAGGGTGAGACCCTTGTAGTACAGGCTTTTTCCTTAGAAAGTGTTCTAGGAACCCATTGGCATCAGTTTATAAGTTAGCATTGTTGTGAGAAGCCACATTTGGCTTCAGTTAATTTTTTTAAGTCTTTCAACACATTTGTCCATTTCATGATGAGTGAATTATAATCATGGCTGCCCATACCACACTGAGTGTTCAGCAGATTTTGACCCCAAACGGCATGACTCCCATGCCCCATCCTTCCTATTCACCTGATCTCACTCCAAGCAACTTTTTTTGTTTCACTGTATGAAAAAAAGTCTTCAAAGGAATACGTTTTGCCAATTTGGAAGAGGTGAAACAACAAGAAAAAAAAATCAGAAGCACTAAAAGGCATCAAAATTGATAAGTTCAACAACAGTTTTGAGCAGTGAAAAAAAGCATCTTGATAGGTATATTGCATCAGACAGAGAGTACCTTGAAGATGACTGAAGTTTAGACATGTAAAAGTAAATGCACAATTTTTTGTAAATAAATTCTGGTTTCAAGCCGGGCTCGGTGGCTCAGCCTGTAATCCCGCGCCTTTGGGAGGCTGAGGTGAGTGGATTGCCCGAGCCCGTGGGTTCGAGACCTGCCTGGGCAACCTGGTGAGACCTCATCTCTACAATAAATAAAAAAAATCAGCCGGACGTGGTAGCGCGCGCCTGTAATTCCAGCTACTCGGAAGGCTGAGGTGGAAGGATCGCCAAAGCCCAGCAGGTCGATGCTGCGGTGGCCGGGAGCGGCCACTGCACTCCAGTCTGGGTGACAGTGAGACTCCAACTCAAAAAAAAAAATGCTGGTTTCTGGGCATGGGGTCTCCCTCATATATTCACCCAATACAAGAGCACACAGATGTACAAAACATTTGCTATGCAAACTGAGAGACAACATAGACACTCATGCTACCATAGTTGGGGGCTTTAATACCCATTAACAGTCCTAGACAGATCATCAAGGCAAAAAACCAACAAGGATATCTGGAATCTTAACTTGTCATCAGATCAATTGGACCCAATATATATGTACAGAACACTTCATTCACAGAGTATACATTCTACTTATCAGCACATGGAGCATACTCCAAGACTGATCACATTCTTGGGCATAAATCGAGCTTTAAAAAATTCCAGAAAGTTGAAATAATACCAAGCATCTTCTCAGATCACAGTGGAATGAAACTAAATATCACCACCAACAAGAACTCCCCCAAACACACATAAACAAAAATGGAAATGAAACAACATGCTGCTGAATAACTTTAGGGCAATGCAGAAATTAAGACAGAAATAAAAAGAGGCCTGGAAACAAATAAAAACAAAGACATGATGTATCAAAACCTCTGCAATACCATGAAAACAGTGTTGTGTGGGAAGTTCATAACACTGCATGCTCATATCATGAAATTAGAAGGATCACAAATAAACAACCTGATACCACATCTAAGGGAGCTGAAAAAACAAGAACAATAAATCCTACTTTCAGTCTAAAAATCCAGATTACTAAGGTAAGATCACAATTACAGGAAAGACTAAAATATCATAGAAAGGGTAAATAAGACAAAAAGCTGGTTATTTGAAAGGATAAAAAAGATAGACCCCAGCCAGACTAACTTTAAAAAAGAGAGAGAGATTCCAAATAAACACAATTAAAAATGAAAAAGGCAATGTCACATCTTACCCTGAAGAAATTAAAAAGGTTATCAGAGATTACTATAAGCACCTGAGTGCAAATAAATCGGAAAATCTAGAGGGAATGGAGTATTTCCTGGCATAATACAACCCAACCTCCCAAATATGAAAAAAAGAAGAAATTAAAACTCTGAACAGACCAATAACAATTCAGGAAATCAACTAAGTTATAAGACGCCCTGTACCTGACGATTTCTCAGCTGAAAAGGAAGAGCTGATACCAAACTTATGGAAAGTACCTCAGGCAACCAAGAAGGAAGGAATTTTCCCTTGCTCATTTCATAAAGATAATATCATCCTGATATGCAAAACTGGGAAAGACTCAACAAGGAAAGAGAATTACTGACCAATTTCCCTGATGAACATAGATGCGCAAATTCTCCACAAGACTCTAGCAAATCGCATCCAACAACACATCTCAAAAATTATTCACCATGACCAGGTAAGTTTCATTCCCTGGATGCAGGGCTGGCTCAACATTCATAATAAACGTCATTCAGTGTATTAACAGGCGTAAAAACAAGAAACACATGATTATCTCATTAGACTCAGAAAAAACATTTAATATAATTTAGCATCCCTTCCTCATAAAAACCCGCTAACACCTAGGCCTCCAAGGAATATTCCTCAAAATAATTAGAACCTGCAGCTACATGGTGCTTAATGGGCAGAAGCTGGAAGCATTTCCCCTAAGAACTGGAACAAGACAAGGTTGTCCACTCTTACCCCTTCTATTCAACATGGTACTGGAAGTCCTAGCCAGAGCAATCAGACAGGAGAAGGAAATCAGGGACCTCTGAATAGGAAAAAAGAAAGTTAAGTCATCCCTCTTTGTGGACAATATGATTGTATACCTAGAAAACCCTAGAGAGTCTGTCAAAAAACTCCTCACACTGAGAAACAACTTTGGTAAAGTCTCAGCATACAAAATCAGTGCACAAAAGTTGCAATTTTATACACCAACAACAAGCAGGCTGAGAACCAAATAAAAACCAGAATTCCATTCACAATACCAATAAAAAAAAATGAAAGACCTTGGAATCCACCTAACCAGAGAAGTGAAAGACCTTCGCAATGAGAACTATAAAACACTGCTCAAATAAGTCAAGGATGATAGAAACAAATGGGAAAAAACATCCCATGCCCATGGATTGGAAGAATCAATATCGTCAAAATGTCCATCCTACCTAAGGAAATCTACAGGTTCAATGCAATTTCTATCAAACTGCCAACATCATTTTTCACAGTCTTAGAAGAGACAACACAGAATTTCACATAGATAAAAAAAAAAGAGCAGGAAGAGTCAAAGCAACTTTCAGCAAAAGAAACAAAGCTGAAGGTATCACATTTCCAGATGTTAAACTGTATTACAAGACTATAGAAGCCAAGACAGCAAGGTATTGGTACAGGAATAGGCATATAAACTAATGGAACAGGACATAGAATCTGGATATAAAAACTTGGTCCTTCAACCACTCATTTTGGCAAAACCATCAATACTAAACATCGGGGAAAGGAAATCATATTTAGCAAATGGTGCTGGGAAAACTGGCTATCTGCATGCAGAAGAATGAAACTAGACCCCTACCTATCATCATTCACAGATATCAGATCAAAGTGGATAAAGGACTTACACATAAAACCTCAAACTATAAGAATCCTTGAAGAAAATGTAAGGGACACACTTCTGGATATTGGCATAGGAAATGAATTCATGACCAAGTCCTTAAAATCAATTTCAACAAGAGTGAAGATAGACAGGTGGGGTCTTATAAAACTGAAAATCTTTTGCACAGCAAAATAAACCACAAAAAGAGTGAAGAGACAGTCCATAGAATGAAAAAATGTATTGCAAGCTGTATATTGGACAAAGACTACACAAAATAATATATCCAGGATCTACAAGGAACTCAAATGAAGTGAAAGGAAAAAAAACCCATTAAAAAGTGGGAAAAGGACATGAACAAACATTTCTTAAAGGAGGACATACAAGCAGCCTACAAAGACATGAAAAAATTCTTAGCCTCACTAATTATCAGAGAAATGCAAATTAAAACTATAATGAGATACCACCTACCACCAGTAAAGATGACTATTACTAATAAGTCAAAAAACAACAGGTGCTGTCAAGGCTGTGAAGAAAAGGGAATGCTTCTACATTTTGGTAGAAATGTAAACTAATTCAACCTCTATGGAAAGCTGTGTGGTAAGTCCTCAAAGAACTAAAATAAAAATCAAGCTTTTATAGATCCAGCAATCCCCCTCCTGGGAATATACCCAAAGGAATATAAATCACTCTACAAAAAAGTCTCCTGCACACACATGCTTATTGCAGCATTATTCACAATAGCAAAAACATGGAACTAACTCAAATGTCCATCAAAAGTAGACTGGATAAAGAAAATGTGATATATATATATATATATATATATATATATATATATATATATATATAATGATGGAATATTATGCAGTCATAAAGAAGAAAACATTCATGGCCTTGGAGCAACTTGGATGCAGCTGGAGACCATCACACAAAGTGATCTATCATAGAAACAAAAAACTGAATAATGCATGTTCTCACTCATAAAATGCTCCCAAACACTAGTTACACCAGCACAAGGATGAGATTGTCAGACAATGGACACTGCTAGGTGAGGAAGTGGAGGAGAGGGCACGTGGCAGCACACTGGGTAGCTGGTTCACTGTCATGGGGAGAAAGGGCTAACTAGAAGCCCAAATTTCACCTTCATGTAACCTACTTATATAGTAAATTCCCACTCATACTCCAGAACATAAATATAAATAAATAAATAAATAGTGACATTAGACTTGGATAAATGAGGTTGAGAGAGTCAAGGTTGGAAAGGTCCAATTTGCAGCATCTTCCTGTAAAGTTATATCCCTAAATGATATTGAAATTTCAGGATAAGGACAAGATAGTGGAATAAATTTTTTCATTTTTCATTCCCTACAGAAACACCTATTCTGACAACCATCCAGAGATGAGAATAACTTTGTGGAAGCCTAGCAGTCTAGACGACGTTCTAGTACACCACTGGGGGGAGGGGGAAATCCAAAAGTGGATGCATTGAAGAAGGTAGAAGAACAATTTCACTTTACCAGTGACAGTCTTCCCCCAAGGCAGCATAGCTTGGTGCCAAGAGAGGACCGCCCCACCTCTGATTTCTTCTATGGGAAAAAGTAAAAGTGAAGTGAATGCTCAGCTTCCCAAGCCATGAAAGATGCTGCCCAGGAGGCCAATTTCTGTCCAGTCCCAACCATATTACTAAAGGGATCAGCACAGCTGAATTATCTGGAAACAGCTAGAAGCAGGGAGAAAGGAGGAAGAAAGGGACTGAGTGTAAAGCATCCAGCACAACATTTTCAACAGCTAGCCGTGGATTCTGCTAACCAGCTCACAGACTCCACCAAGAGGTATACCCTCAAATTCCAGAAGATGACTCATAACCCCAACACCCTATGTGCTACCCAGTGTGTTGCCACATCCACATATCTCCATAAATAGCCCATATGTACTCCCACAAACAGCACACAGATCTCAACAGCAGGTGTGTATCTTAGCAGCTGGTTCAACTCTGCTGGTTTGAGAAAGGTTGTATAAACTTGAATGCTTCCGGGCACTGCCCTAAGGATAATAAACAAGAGAGTCTTATCACCTGGCCTGACTTTTTAAGATCAAGAGAAGGTATAAAATTATAAGATTTGCCGCCAAAGAAGGAACAAGAGGAATGGAGGCAGCAAACCCAGAGAAGAAGCCTAAGAGAAAGATCCCCAGAAATTTTAGACCGGCAGTCATTAAAGACTGGAGGGGGTAACAGCTTCTTCAATTGTGAAGGCTGCAAAGAACAGCTTCAAGGAACATGAACAATAAAAAAAAATATGACTTCATCAAAGGAACAAAATAAAGCTCCAGTGACCCCCAAATAAGTGGAGATAAATGAATTGCCCAACAAAGAATTCAAAATATTCATTTTAAAGTAACTCAGTGAACTACAAGAAAACATAGGCGGACAGCTAAACAACAACAAAAAATCAGGAAAACAACACATATACAAAATTATAATTTCAACAAGATGATAGAAATCATCAAAAAGGACTAAAAGGGAAATCTGGATTGAAGAAAATAATGTAAGTACTGAAAAAGCCAATAGAATCTCAACAGATGCCTCAATCAAA
This sequence comes from Tarsius wallacei, assembly GCA_963574415.1. NCBI lineage: Eukaryota > Metazoa > Chordata > Mammalia > Primates > Tarsiidae > Tarsius > Tarsius wallacei. The sequence continues at coordinate 11,270 of CAUYQG010211693.1, read as the reverse complement.
TAAAAGAAATAATCAGCAAACTGAAAAAGAGATCATTTGAAAATATCCAGTCAGAGAAACAAAACGATGAAAAAGCATAAAGAAAACTTATGGGACTTATGGAAGACCATCAAGTGAACCAATATATGCATTATGGGAATTATAGAAGGATAGGAGAAAGATAAAGGGGAATGATGCTTACCTACAAAAATCATAGAAAACATCGCAAATCTTAAGAACAAAGTGAGCATCCATCTTCATGAAGCCCAAAGAACTCTAAATAGATTGAGCATAAAGAGATCTTCACTGAGACACACTGTAATCAAATTGTCAAAAGTCGGAGAAAGAGAAAATTTTGAATGCAACAAAAGAAAAGTGACTCATCATATATAAAGGAATCTTCACAAGATTATGAGATTTCTAAGCAGAAACCTTGCAGGCAAGGAGAGTGTAATGATATATGTAAAGCACTGGAAGAAAAAAAAACTATCAACAAAAAATACTATATCAATATAACTGGCCTTTAGAAATGAAGGAGCATTAAAGGTTTGCCTTTCTGAGAAAGTTTATCACCTTGAGACCTGCCTTACAAGAAAAGCTACAGAGAGTCATTCAAGTTGAAATGAAAGAATCTTAGACAGCAGCATGAAAACATGTGCAATTATGAAACTTACTGATAAAGATAAATATATAATAAAATTCAGAATACTCCAATACTGTACTGGTGGTATGCAAATCACTTTTAACTCTAGTGCAAAAGCTAAAAGCAAAAATATTTAAAAGGATAATAGCCACAATAATTTGCTAACAAATGTAAATTGTAACAACAAGTACATATAATGTGGGCTAGAGGAAGAAGTAAAAGTGTACAATTTTGTGTATAATTGAAATCAAACTTTTAATAGCTTCATATAGACATTTTTAACTATAAATGTTTTATGCAAGTCTCATGGTAAACACAAAGAAAAACCTGTTGTAGATACACAAAAGGAGAAAGGAATCCCAGCATACCACTACTTTTGTAAGTAAGCATCCTTCCCCTTTATCTTTCTCCTATCCTTCTATAATTCCCATAATGCATATATTGGTTCACTTGATGGTCTTCCATAAGTCCCATAAGTTTTCTTTATGCTTTTTCATCAAATCATCAAATCACAAAGGAAAAGAGTGAAAGAGGAAGAAAGGAACAAAGGAAATACAATATTTGTAATCGTGTCCCAGATTTTCAGTCTTCCAGGTCTCCCTCAGTTGACCCTTAAAATAAACCGTAAATTATCTGGAGACAATATTTTGATGACTACAATAAGTCCAGTCTTTTCCACCAATACTTCTGATTTTTATTGCTCTTCCTAATCTGACAGTTCGCTCTTATTCCAACAAATTGTGAATCTCCTTTATTCACTTCCATTACCAAATATACCAACTTCTCCCTTTATTCCTTAAATTACCACTCATCTAAAACTTTTGAACTGAATATTCTGAGTTGAAAATAACATAAAAACTAGTAAAAATAATAATAACAGCAAAATGGAACCTCATGCCTAAACACCTCCCCATTATTTCATGTCCCTAGTAGTGGTTATTCCCCTTTTCCCAAACTAATTACTGTGGTCCTGGAGATCATTTCTTAAACTAGAGTCTTCTTTTTAGATTCTCTCTTTACTAAGTCCCTGGGTCTTATACCTTGTCTCTGAGTCCTCGGATAGCATAATTATTATCTGTACAGAGATATCCCTGTCTAAAGCACATACATTATGAAACAAATTGTTTTGCATCCCAGCCTGAAACATCTGATTTTGGATAATCCCAAACTGAATGTCTCTATGGAAGAAATATGGAGCTATAGTTCTGGTACTTGCCTTATATCTGCATGACTGTAAGACTCTTCAAAATATTAGCTTCCAGGACAACCCCTTCAGGTCTCCTCTCACTGTGGGAGCTTTTCTGTCCTCTCAATAAATCCTGCTTTCTAAAAACATAAAAAATAAATGTTAGCTTCCAGGAAAAAGGGTGACTCAGCCACCAAAAATGTATAAATGTTGTCCTCAGAAATACTGGGAGTTCTGAAGTACCAGTGTTCAACCTCAAATCAATGTATTAAATAAATTAATGCAAACAAAGCAATTACAATTATGGTATATACAGTAGTAGTCAGCACTGGGGACTTCACAACTTAGTAGCAAAAAAGTGAGACTGTTTATAAATATCCTCAGACTTATTCTGGTTCACAGAATAATTTCAGTGATATGGCTAAAACAATTTTTAAAAATAAGTTTTGTATATATGTATACTACTTATATTATTTAAAATAATATAATTTGAATATTTTTATATTACAAAATTCATCCACAGAGCAAAGATAAGGAACTTCAGTAAAACAAAATCTAAAATATAATCTTTCTTAAGGTTCAAAGCTAAAAAAATATCATTTGTCTTAAAAATGTGCTGTTAAAAATACTTAAAGTAATATGTTCAGGCAGTACTTAATAAGTTCTGTGTTAATGCCACACATTGTGATGAATTTAAATGAGACTTGCTGCATGTCCTTTGTCCGTTTTGTGTTGCTAAAACAGAATATCTGAGGCCAGCAATTTATAAACAATAGAAGTTTATTTGGCTCATGATTCTAGAGGCTGCAAAGCCCATGAGCATGGTGCTGGCATCTGATGAAGACCTTCACAGTCTGTCATCCCCTGACAGAAGGTACAAAGACAAGAGAGCAGGAACGAGCAGGAGAGAAAGTATGATGAACTCATCCATTTTATTAGGGATGTACTCCTGTGATAACTGACCCATTCCCACAGTACTGCCATTAATCCTTTCTTGAGGGCTGTACCTAGATGGCCTGATCACCTCCTAATATTCCTACCTCTTAATACTGTTACACTGGTAATTAAATTTCAACATGAGTTTTGGTATGGATATTCAAACAACAGTTCTGCAGAATAGGGGAAATTTTCACATATAAATTTTAAATGCCTTATTTTAAGCCTTATGAAAACATCTTAATTTTTTTTCTTACTATATAAGTGTTGCTTCTATAGTATGTTCTAATGGTACAATGTTGGTGATACAATGTTGGAATAACTTGTTGATTTTTTAGAATTACCTAGCTGCATGTAGGTATTTCGCATATATTTCTATGAATAATTAAATGCAAGTTAAAATCAGAGACTTATATGTAATATACTTAATTCAATTGAGCCAAAAATAGAATTTAATTATTCTTTTTAAAAATTTTCTCTGAATTTTATGTATTTTTGGGTGAAATAATATTCATCTTAGTTAGGACAAACTAATTTCAAACTTTAAAACAATCCCCCAAAATTTTAAATTTCAATGCAGTACATGTTACAGACTGCAACTTCCAAAACTTCTTCCAACAAATCAAAGAAAGAATTACTATTTTCTTAGTGTACTATAACTGCAGAATGTTGCCTATGTTTTCTAAAAGTAAATTAATGACACTGTTGACTGAGTTTGTTCAGTAAACTTATTTTTCTCAGTATGTCTTACTCTGTTTTGTATTGTTATAAAAGAATATCTGAGGCTGGGAAGTTATATAGGAAAAAATGATTATTTGGCTCACAATTCTGATTGCTGGAAAGTTCAAGATCGGGCAACTATATCTAGTAAAAACCTCAGACTACTTCCACTCATGGTGGAAGGTGAGTTGGAACCAGTGTGTACAGAGATCACATGGTGAGAAAGAAGGCAGGAGAGAGGAGGAAGGATCCAGTTCTTTTTAACAAGCTATCACAGACACTAACAGAATAAGATTTTACTCACTCCTAAGAAGGGCCTTAATCTGTTCATCATGGATTTGCCCCCAGGACACAAACACCTCCCTTTATGGCCCTACCTTCAACATTTGAAAATAGATTTCAACATGAGGTTTAGAGGGAACAAACATCCAAACAATAGTTCATATTCATCTTTTTAAAAAAAATTATCTGCTTTAAATATATAATTAGAAATATTTCTATTACTAATAGAAGTTTCCATTTTAATTTTTTGAAACTGAAAATCTATCAAAATTCCAGAGCTTCAAAATCTCATTTTATATATACATATTTCTGAATAAAATATTCATTTTTAAAAATATTTAACCTGTATAAAAACAAATGAATTAAAGCCCAACAGAATGACCTCTAACAACATTCTGATATGATAAATTTTACAGAGCAAATGGCCAAGCCAAGTAATCAGAGATGTGTTTGTGAAGACACTTTTTCTTCAGTTGACTTTGAGATTATATATAGAATTAAATCACTGCTCATAATTATTTTTAAAACTCATTTAATGTATTCAAGTGGAATGCAGCAAATTGCAACAGATCAGTGTTCCAGGTAGAACAACTAGAAAAGTTGGATACGCTGGAAACTGGTAGGGGAGGAGCGGGTGGTCACATAACATTAATTAGGGTGCCTGATCTCAAACCAAGTGAAGTGGGGACCAAAAGGAGGCCCAAACTTTGCCTGAACAATGATCCCCTAGTATACCTAATCTTGAATTGTACCCCACATCTTCAAAATTTAGAAAAAGAAGTGACAAGAAAAGCTGAATGAAATTGAAAGCTCAGACAGCTCTTCAAGTAATGCAAATTAGAGAAGCAACAATACAGAGAAAGAATGAGTTTGAAAAGGTAAGTTTAGCTCTACAGCCATTTTTATCCAAGGGCATTTGACAGTCATAGAAGAGAGAATTCTAAGATGACCCCCAATGACCCATGACCTTGTATAATTTCCTCCCCTTGAGTGTGGTAAGACTTTAGATATGATTGATATCATTCCTGTAATTAGGTTATGTTATATGGCACAGTTGATTTGAAGAAAAGGAGATTATCCCCGAGGGACCTGCCCTTAAAAGAGACTGATTTATTCCTTGTGAAAGAGACTCCAGGTGTGAGTGAAATTCAGCATAATGAAGACCTTCCATTGGTGAATTTGAAGTTGAATGGGGCAAGGACCAGCAGTGGCTTCTAGGAGCTGGGAATAAACCATGGCCAACATAACCTCAAAACCTGAAAGAAATTTCAGGAAGCTTCAAACACACAAGTTTCTGTTAAAGTAGGAGGCTAAAAGCTCAAATAGAAAGCTTTTGAAAAGCAAATCATATTTACAGCAGATGACCAAGATAGGGGTAAGTTTCAAGGAATCTCACTAGACTCAGCTGAAAATCTTAGAGGTACAAGACTGGGCCAGAAATAGAATTAGCCTTACCAGGGCTACAACCAGCCTCTATCGGGAAAATACCTGATAAATTAAGGAACCACTCTCATTGACTAATGAAAAGAGTAAACTCTCTCCAAAGAAAGATAACAATCTGGAATCTCCACAATGTTCTATTTACAACATCCAGGATTCCATCAAACAGAACTAGTCATGCCAAAAGTCAGGACCACGGAGCTGAAAACAACAGGAAAAAAAATAGCCAATAAAAACAAATCCACAGGGGATCCAAATGTTAGTCAGTTTACAAAAAGTTATAAAAATACGTGTCTTTCAAATTCATAACGCATTGGCACTAGTGTCTTACTATGAAATGTCTTTAATTTGATTTCCCTCAGAAATATGAGAAGCTGAAAAGAAATTAGCCTAAAGATAAACCTTATGTCTTAATTGCTTGTCATAACCTGATCATAGAGGAACTCAGAAAATGTTTAACAATAATTTATCAGTTCCCTGCAAACCATACTCTACTTAATCTAAGGAAACACAGATATGCATTTATTTATAAGATATTGATTCCACTTATATATTAATTGTTTTTGGTTTTGTTCTTGAATATAAAACTGAAGTGGTATTAATGCATTAACTAGGTAAACCATTTTACATAAGGTACACAAAAACAGAAATTTATTAAACCATTTTTTTTTCATTTCTCCTTTAGAAAATTTTACTCTCCCAAATGATGTCAACTTTCTTTTGATCGGCTGGCATTTGTAAAGAAACACCTAACTATTATATCATTCAGATAGTACAATAATAATGGTTATTAGATATTAATATTATTGTATATATAAAATTATTAATGCTCAGATTTTAAAAATAATCAAAATTCTCCATTTTTGTTAAGGAAAAATTATTGGTATTTAGTAATTAGAAGACCATAATTTTATTTTTCTTTAAAAACAAAATATTTTGTGTGTTTGTATTCAGATATATCTCAAAATTAAATGCCAAAAGATCATAATAATCAAGTTGAAATCAAATATAAAATAATTTTGGAAATCATAATAGTAAATGTTAGTAATACATGGGTTTATAGGAAATTATTATGAAATAGTTTGATTTCAGATTTGTTCATACATATAAATTACAAGCTTTTACCCTTACAATAAGCCAGTATTCTCTCATCTTAAACCCATTATTGAATGTTACAGACTAGCCGCCTGAAATGGGGTAAAATGAACTTTTTCTGCAAGGCTTCCTTTTTTCGTAGTCATTAAAATGAAACAAACCTGTAAAACATTAAAGATCTGGGTTTTAGACATCACTATGAATTACCTTTTCTGAATTTTGGAGCCTTTCAATAATTCAACACTTGTATTTATTTCAAGGTTGGACAGTATAAAATTTCACACTGGTACGTGAATGGGTTTTATTTCTGGACTGGATCCTGAACCGTATGCTACAGCTGTATGCTGAAAATGACTTAGCAAAGCCAATCATGTTAAGGTTTTCAGTTTTCCAGATTCTAATGATTAGATTGAATAACAGCTAATAAACAGTAAATAAATGAGACAATATCCAAGAATATATTACCCATATTTATCATGCTTAAATATGGTATATGGTTTATGTAACTCTAAGATGCCTGAGGCTTTCAATCTACTTATTTTACAGTAGTTAAGGCAAAGAAAGAAATGACATTTTGGTTGGCTTGTGCCCCTGTTCAAAACTTAAAAAACATATGTCCTTATTCACAGCTTTGTACAAGAAAATGAGCTTGGGATTGACTCATCTGTGTCCCAATCCTGCTCCTGCCCTTTTTTAGCTTTTGCACATTAAACGTGATATTTAATTTATCTTAATCTGAATTTCTTTACCTATGAAGTACTAATGTAGGACTAGATATAATACATTCAAAGCTCTGAGCCAAGAGTAGGCATTCAATAGATAGTAGATAGTCCTGGATAGGGTGGCAAGTGTTCTATTCATTGGTTCAGAAGAGTTAATTAACAGAAAACAACATTAACTAACAGTAAATCTGAATTAAGTGTAAAATAATTAAAGCTAAATTTCATGGTATGCTTGTCTCTTGGAATCATCATTTCTTCAGTAGCTAATATACAAGTGTTGTGATGAATTTCTTTCTTTTTTTTTTTTTTTAGTTGGAATCTTACTCCTTTGCCCAGGCTGGAGTGCAGTGACATGCTCAGGGCCACCCCAGCGAAGATCCACTGGGCTCCTGCGATCCTTCTGCCTCAGCCTTCCAAGTAGCCGGAACTACAGGCCTGCGCTACCACGCCTTGGCTAATTTTTGATTTATTGTAGAGACTTGGTCTCGACAAATTGCCCGGACTGGTCTCGAACCCATGGGCTCAGGCAATTCTCTTGCCTTGGCCTCCCAGAGTGCTGGGATCACAGGTTGAGCCACTAAGCCCGGCCATGATGAATTTCTCAACAGTTGCTCTCACAGTGAGCCACGCCAGGCTTTGTCCTGGATGGATCTCTTGCTTAAGCATTCAATACACCTTTGCCTGAGCACATTTCAGATGAGTATCTCAGATGAAGGAAGCCTCTTTATTCTCTCATAATATTGCTAAATATCTTTGTTTCCTTCTTCTAAAGCACCCTTTGCTCATAAAAACTAGAAAATGTGATAGATGTGTGTAAATACATTTCACCTCTCCAGCCTCCCCATCACAGATGCCAGTTCAGTTTCCCTTTCAAGGGAAACTACAGTTGTCCTCAATGCTTTCTTTTTTCATACTCTGAGGTATATGTACCTTTATTTATTCATTGGTCTTCATCACCTACTCAGGGTTCATTTTCCAGATGAAGGATCCACACCAAAAACTAAGAATTTCTAGGAAACATTATAAACGCACTTATTAAAATAAGGTAAGACAGGTGCTATTGCTAAATCTGACTCACTATTTGAGAATCAGTTGAAAGGTCAACTTCACCATTAAAGTTTCATCAGCCCAGTACTCCTTTGAACTCCAATAGCAATTTACAACTTTTTCAGTTCATATCACACTTGGCCTTATATTGTAGTTTTGTTTGTACATGGCTCTATTTTTAAGTACCTCATCACAACCTGAGGGAGAAGGAAGAGCATGGACTTTGGATGTCACACAGGCCCAAGTTGAAATTCCAGTCTCACAAATACTGACTGAGTTGCCTTAAAATCGTTACTTTAATCTTGGCCCAATTGCTGCTTTCTGTGTGATATTTAACCTTTCTGAGTCTCAGCCTCTTCATCTATAAAATGGAGATAATAGTATTTTGCTAACACACAAGTGTTGTGATGATTAAATAAAATATTTTATGTAAAATATTTGGAACAGTTACTGGGACACGAAAAAGACATAAAAAATATACTGAATAATCATATTATAGAATTATCATTATGATTAAACTCTATTTTTCCCCTTTGTTCCAGATTCATTGAAGCTAAGCTCTCTAAATTTTAATGTTCACTACATGTACAATCATACTTTCCCTTCAGGAATATTGTATGACTTAAATGTGCTATTTTATTTTTTTAAAATCTAGAATATCTTCTGACACCAAATACATAGTTTGTAAATATCGATCTATCTTCTACTTTAAACACTAATGTAAATTTCATTTTCTTCAGAACAGATAAAATAATTCACACATCTCCGAGACTCCCAAATCTTTTTGTACATAATTGTATTTCAATAAAAATGTGTCAAATTAAATTAAATCAAATAGAATTCAGTTGAATAGAATTTCACCAAATAAATTATTGTTGGGGAAAGTAGTTTTTCTAATAATTTTCAGTGGTGTATCATTTCTGATTTTGAGCATTTTCAGATTCTGGCAAATTGCCATCCACATATAACTAATTTAAAGATTTCCCATCTTTCTATAGTTAGATATGATACCACAATAACTTATAGCTTTCAGACATCTGGAAAAATGTACCTCATTCTCTAATCTAACAAAATAATTTATTGAACTTCAAAGAGAATTAAATTGAAAATATGCTATATACCGTACTACAATATCCAGAAATACCTAAAGCGGAAATGAAAAGTTTGTTTTGCTATAAAGTAAAGAAACTTTAATTTACTCAACAAATAATTGTTGAATTAATATTATTTTTACTTCTAGGCTAGACATCATGTGTAAAAGAAGACATATAAAAATAATTATTTTGATTGGGCATGGTGATTTACACCTGTAGTCCCAGCACTTTGGGAGGATTGCTTGAGGTCAGGAGTTCAAGGTCAGACCGGGCAACATAGCAAAACCTCCATCTATACAAAATACATTTTAAAAATTACTTAAGTGCAACAGCTCATGCCGGTAGTCCCAGCTACTCGGGAGACTGAAGTGGGAAGATCACCTGAGTCCAAAAGTTCAAGGTTACAGTGAGTTATAGTCATGCCACTGCTCTCCAGCCTAGGTGACAAAGCAAGACACTGTCCAAAAGAGAGAGAGAGAGAGAAAGAAAGTAGAAAAGAAAGAAAGGTTTATTTATAATTATTGTATATGTTTAAGAGTTAACAATATTTTGAGTTAAAGCATGTAACTGAATTAATATAGCAGAAATGAATTATTGATTTTTATGTTAGAAGTGGAACAAAATACTCCATGAATTATGAAGACAAGAGTATTCCTACCTGATAAATGAGAAAAGACTGAAAACAAGGTGATATTTGAACTAAGCTATAAAGAAAATATTAATGTGTCGATAAGATGGAGAGAAGAGTACACTTACACTCTGAGTAGAGACTGTCTCAGTGGGATGAATTATGTTTCAAAAAAGATATGTGTAAGTCTTAAATCCTAGTACTTGTGAATTTGACTTTATTTGGGAAAAAAAGGGGAGTTTGCAGATGTAATCAGGTTAAGATGAAGTTATACTAGATTAGTGTGGGATCTAAACCCAATGACTGATATCCCAATAAGGAGAGGGAGATTTGGAGATACAAGATACACATACATGGAAGAATGCCCTGTGACAACAGAGGCAGAGGTTGGAATAATGGAACTACAAGCCAAGAAACATCAAGGATTGTTTGTAACTACCAAAAGCAAAGAAGAGGCAAGCAAATATCCTTTTCTAGAGTCTTCAGAGAGAACATGACCCCGCTGTCCCTTTGTTCAGGCTTTTAGGCTTCAGAACTATAGCAAATTTTTGCAGTTTTAAGTCACCATGTTTGTGGTAGTTAGTTAAGGCAGCCCTAAAAAGCTAATATAATGGTCAAAAAACGGTGCTCTTCACAAATTACCTCCATAGTTGCAATGGGCTTTTGTGAAAATGATTTGAACTTTGGTATTTTTTTTTTAACTACCTGTGTAGCTTTGGGTAAATTAACTCCTAGCTTCAACTTCACTACTAAAGGGATATGATAATACCTCCTTTACACATTTTAAAATTTTTTTATGGATCAATTGAAATAAAGCATACATGTTGCCTGATACACAGCAGATGTTTCATCAGCGTTAATAGTGATAATGTTATTAGTGATGACTTTTAAGCAGGGCCCAATTGCTGATTGCAATCACTAAGAGCAATGATGGTGACACGATAATTAATAAAACTGATAACCCCAGACATTAAATCATATCTTCCTTAGATTTACTTAAGATTTGGAGGATCTAACCTGTATCTGTGACTTTTAAGAATCTTGAAAAGCCAAGATAATGTTTAAAAATAAACAAGTTGCTGGATATATCTCTTTTTGTTTCCATAATTACAAGTAATACACCTGAGTCTGAGCATCACATTTGGTTGACATTGGTAGTTTGATGATATGATTACATAAACAAATATTTTACTTTATAAAACTGAATCAGCAATATGTTGGCATTAAATTAAATAGTATTAGACATTGACAAATTCCGATTCTTTGTACAGGTGCACAACTTGAGACATTTATTCATTTTTGAAGAATAGAAAACAAAGGGTACCACATGCTTGTTTCATGATTCTTTTGTTTATTATTATTCAATATTTTTTATTATGATATTGTGGGGTACAGTTAAGGGTTAGGTGTACAAATATGCCTCGTTCAGGCACCCTTGTTGATAGGAAGTGTCTCCCTGTCCCCAGACAGATATTTACTACCATTAATCCCATCACCC
>CAUYQG010211688.1:0-13828 GCA_963574415.1 Tarsius wallacei | reverse complement strand
GTGGCTCAGCCTGTAATCCCACGCCTTGGGAGGCTGAGGTGAGTGGATTGCCTGAGCCCGCGGGTTCGAGACCCGCCTGGGCAACTTGGTGAGACCTCATCTCTACAACAAATCAAAAAAAATTTAGCCGGGCGTGGTAGCGCGCACCTGTAGTTCCAGCTACTTGGAAGGCTGAGGCGGAAGGATCACGGAGCCCAGTGGGTCGAGGCTGCGGTGGCCAGGAGTGGCCACTGCACTCCAGTCTGGGCAACAGAGTGAGACTCCAACTCAAAAAAAAAAAAAAAAAAAAACAAGTCATACCCTGTTTTTGCTTCACATGGTTTCTCAAGTTCTAGCAGGCTGGTCTGTTTATATGGTGGCAAAAGAGGTTCTTGCAGCAAGAGAAAGCACACTCAATGAACAAGTAGTTTTCAAATCTCTGCTTTTTTTTAACATTCTTTAAAAAAAAAAATTTGTGAGGTACAGTTCAGGATTAGGTATATACAAGTAATATGCAATGTTCAGGTAATGTCTGGGCCTCCCTTTGGACCCCATTTTGCCTGGTTTGACGTTATGTATCCCCTGCTCCCTGCAGTGTCCTGCTACTGCCAATTCCCTTCTTATAACATTATGGTAAATGTTCAAGGTCTGTTTATGAGTAAAGACAACCTATCAGTTTGCTGTAAACATCCTAAATTTTGATAAAACCGTATCTAATATGATTAATCTAAAATTTTTCTTAATTAAGCCCTTATATTTGTTTCTTTCCACATAAACTTTCAATTCTACTTTGTTATATCACAAAAGAAATCTTGTTTATTTCATTGTTTAAAAATCGTTCAGAGATAGAAAACATTTAAACTGAGCTTTGTCCTATCAAATAAAATGAATTACCAATTGTTTTTGGCGAATGCAGTGATACTTAACAGGATTTCAGTCAGATTAGGTCTTAAAATAATTTTCACTGTTTTTAACCTTTATGTCTCATAGAAAATAAGTCTTTTTAGCAATCACAACTATGAGGTATGCAAGAAAGGACTGCACATTCAGCACCACTGATGGTACATTTAAATACATTAAGGCTTAAGTCTACTACTTTTGAAAAATCCTTAAATGTACAAGGTACACCAATTAGGGCTTTTATTTCTTGCCTTTGGAAATAAATTTGCAGGAAAAAAAATACAAACAGTATAACATAGCCATGAACAAAGAATACATAAAATTAGTGTGCTCCCTGCAGCAATCTAAAAACAATTATGAGGTACAATATCTATTCTGTATATTTTACGCATGCAAGAATATTATGTTTGACCAGTTAATTGAAAGTATTTGAAAAGTAAGACCAAACTACAAGAACTAAAATGATGAGTATGTGAGAAGATAAAAATATGTTTAAATGTATCTATCTACCAAAAGGTGATCAAAATAAACTTAATCATTTCCTTTGCCAAATATAAGTCAAACTTCTTTTTTTCCACAGAATTATCTTTCAGAAAGAGAGTTGCCACATATTAGAATCATAACAAAGGTTGTCATGTTGCAGAATAGGACCAGGATATTTTACTTAGAATCGAAAAGTAAAATTTGGGGTAAAGATACACTAGACTAAATTGACCTCAATCAATACTAGCTTCGGAAGCTCATAAATGTCATCTGACAAAAAATTTTTTTAGGAAGAGAGACAGAAAACAACAAGGAAATTCAACACAGATTTAGTAGTTATTTTGGGGAGAATTATTTTAAAATTCCAAATGCTAGATGTTACTGTAAAAAAAATTTTTTTAAGTTAAAAAAAGATCAAAACACAATATGGCTATCATAAATAATAAGTATTTAGGGCTTGGCAGAAATTTCTAATAATTTCACTGAAATGATATTGTACCCCAAACAATCAAAAAATAAAAATCATATATCCTAGAAAAATGTTTAATATTTTAAAGTAGTTCTAACATTGGGGAAGACACTGAAATCAGACACGTGAACAATTTGAAAACATTTATGAAATTTAAAGAGGAAAATAGCATTTTAAAATTATTATTTATATGATTTAAATGTATACTACTAAATCAATAAATATTGTGAGTAGACCTTTGACGACATCTATATCCCTAACAGGCTTCACATTCAACTGGGTAAAAAAATGTTTTGAAATCTTTTCATCTAATAAATGGAAATCTGCCTTATATTCAGGGACACTATATTCAAGGATATACAGCAATTTCAAAGCATAATATGAAAAATATTTTTTCACACATTAAAAGAAGTAGCCATTAAAGAAAGTCTTCCTTACAAATTATGTTGAAATATTTAATACATCCCTACAGATTGAACATCCTTAATCTGAAAATTCAAAGTGTTCCAAAATCTAAAACTTTTTGAATACCAACATGATGCCACAAGCAGAAAATTCCACAACTGACCTCATGTGATAGGTTGTAGTTTAAATGCAATCAAAATTTTGTTTCATGTACAAAATTACTAAGAATGTATAAAATTACCTTCAGGCTACATGTAAAAGCTGTACATGAAACATAAATGAATTTTTTTTTTTAAGTTGGAGTCTCACTCCGACGCCCAGTCTGGAGTGCAGAGGCATGCTCACAGCCACCCCAGTGTTGACCTACTGGGTTCAGGCGATCCTTCCGCCTCAGCCTCAGCCTTCCATGTAGCTGGAACTACAGGCATGTGTTACCACGTCCGGCTAATTTTTTGATTTGCTGCAGAGATATGGTCTCCCCAAGTTGCCCAGGCTGTTCTCGAACCCATGGGCTCAGGCAATTCCCTCACCTCGACCTTCCAAAGTGCTGGAATTACAGGTTTGAGCCACTGTGCCCGGCCTCGTTAACTACATTTTTACAGTCATGATTCCTTAATATCTCAACTTTTTTCAAGTATATTTTTTAATTCAGTAACTCTCAGCTGCCCTGGTAGGCAAGAATGTCAGGATCATTTTAAAGCTTAGAATAAAAACATTGTACTTGTATGCATGTGTAAGAATGTGTGTATATGTCTATTTATGTATGAATATAGGAGAATTAAATATTTTCCTTTTTACTCTTTATGTAATAGGAATAGATTAAATAAATAAGTTATTTTTAGGTGTCATTGTTAATTTCTTATAAAAGTATGAATTTTAGGTCTTAAAGTGCATATTATCTACACTTTTTGCATAAAACCTGAGCTACGTGTGGCAGTCAGCCTTCTCATTAACATAGGTTGAGTAATCCATATTAAACATACTTGGGACCAAAAGCGTTTTTGATTTTTTTCAGATTTTAGAATATTTGCATATATAATGAGCTATCTTTGGGATGGGACTCAAGTCTAAACATGAAATTCATTTATGTGGTAGGGTTTAGGTGATCCTTCCGTCTCAGCCTTACAAGTAGCTGGAACTACAGATGCACGCCACCACACTCAGCTAATTTTTATGATTTATTATAGAGACAAGGTCTCACCAAGTTGCAAATATGCATTTTATAGATCTGCCAAAATGGTTTAAAAAATACCATTCACCATAAAAGCACAATAGAAACTATTTACAATATTTTGTAAATCAATGATTCAGGTAAACAGAGGTCATTTAAAAAACAATCTCTAAAATATAACCATGACATTCCTATATGAGTCAAATAACATGAAGTTTTATTCTCATTCTAGCTAATTATAAAAGTATATAGTACATCTACTTACAAAAAAGGTCTAAACTACAACAAAGGCACATATAAAAGAAGAACCAAAACTACTCAATAAAATTAAAATGTTAGATAACTAAGAAGATAGTTGTGAATTTCTGAAAGAAAATTATTTCAAGATAACTTAGGCTGAGTTGATTAACTGAACAAGGATCTTTATTCTGGACCTCATACCAGTCAAAATTAAAATGTAGTGCAAACATATTAGATATAAGGCTCCTAGTGTTTTACCTAATACAATGAAGCACAACAGTTCATCAGGAAAATGGAACTTCTTACTTACTTTCAAAAAGGTGGCTCACATAGGGCCTTATGAAATAAAAAGTGAACATTAAACTGAAGATAATGTTCTAGAAAGCCAGTCAACTATGGACCCAAGGAAGTAAAGCCTGGGAATGTCATACTCCCATCTTGTAAAAAAAAAAAAAAAAATGAAGCAGCACACACTAAAATGTGTTCCAGAGAAGAAACACTATATAACATGTTAATAGGCATAATCAAACCAAAAGGATACTCAATAAACTAAATCTGGGAAGCCCTGAGTTAAACAAAATTAAATAGTTTTTAATGTAGGACTATTCAGAGTCTTTAATGTGGTATATACAAAGGTAAGTACTGATAGTATTACATCCCCACCTACTTAACTTCAGCACCACTCTCTCAAGAAGCGCCTGAAGGGAAGCCTTATTCAGAACATATATTAGAAAACGCTAGAGAACTAATCATCAGACTATACCATTGTAATCATCAACGTTATTAGTACTGTTGTCTCATTGTAATTATCATGAAAACTATATTTACTAAGTGCTGAGTACTATGTACACACTTTATTTCTATGTAAACAGATTACCTATCAATCGCCCTCACATTTGTATGCATAGCAAAGACAATTCTGTCTACAGAAAATCCCTCCCCAGTAAACAGGTAAACAACTAATTAATTCTCAAGTTTCGAAATATCTTCATTGTATTGTATTTATCACATTATAAATTTAATTGTTTGCTTTACACATCTGCCTCCCATACAAAATAGATGTTTAAAAGGCAAGAGTTATTGATAATTTTAATAGTTTTATAGGGATATAACTCACATACAATTCAGCCACTTAAATTGAACCACTCAATGCAAAATAAACCCTGCATCCCTCAAAATAAATGACCATTAGTGGTAATTCCCCCTTCCTGATCCTTTTCAGTCCCTGCCCCCAGCCCTAGACAACCAACAATCTATTTTGTTCCTACAAATTTGCCTCTTCTAGACACCTCAAATAAATAAAATCATGCAATATGTGTCTTTTATAACTGGCTTCTTTCACTTAATACATGTCAAAAATGTTCATACACATTTTAGCTTATGAGGGGCCTTCAACAAATTTGTGGGAAAAAAATGAGTTAAAAGACAAAAGTATGAACTTTATTTCTCAACATAAGTTCCATCAAGGTCAAGACACTTTTGTAAATGATATTACCAGTCATTTAATCCATGTCTTAAAAACTGAGAGTCCTGGGTATTTAATCATGTCAGTACAGTCTTTTATACATTATTACCTAAGAAAAAATGGGTGCCCTTTAAATATTTTTTTAACATTTGGAAACAAAAATAAATTAGAGCCAAATCAGGAGATGGATGCCTAATGATAGTCCACCAAAACTCTCACAAAACTGCCCTTATCTGATGAGAAAAATGAGCAGGAGCATTGTTGTGGTGTTTTCCTGGGCATTTCTCTGCTAAATCTTTGGCTAACTTTCTCAATATACTCTCATTATAAGCAGATATTATCATTATTTGGCCCTCCAGAAAGTCAGCAAGCAAAATACCTTGAGCATCTCAAAATACTGTTGCCATAACCTTTGAACGTGACAAGTATGCTTTTGCTTTGCCTGGACCTCTTCCACCTTTTGGTAGTCATTGTTTTGATTGTGCTTTGTCTTCAGGATCATACTGATAAGTATATGTTTCATCTCCTGTTATAATTTTTTCATCTTCTGCTATAATTCTTGAAAGAAATCCTTCAGGATGTTGATACTACTTATTTAAAATTTCTATTGAAAGCACTGCTCATCTGCAGCTAATCTGGGTGCAACAGCATTGGTAACCATTGAGTAGAAAGTATGCTCATCTCTAATTTTTCAGTCGGAATTATATAAATTGAACCAACTGAGATGTCTATGAGTTGGCTATCGTTTCTGCCGTTGCTAGTCTTCTTCAGTTAGGGCATGAACAAGATGAATTTTTCCCTTGCAAATTGATGTAGATGGTCTGTCATGGTGAACGCCATCTTCAACATCATCTCATCCCTTCTTAAGTTATTTATCTGTAAACTACTGATATCTTTGGAGCACTGTCCCCGTACACCTTTCATAAAGCATCAATTATCATATTCTTCCAACCAAGCTTCACCATAAATTTGAATTTTGCTCTTGCTTTAATTTTAGTAGAATTCATGATGCTCTGATAAGGGCTCTTTTCAGACTAATGTCTTATCTTTCTTAGTGCCTCAAACTAGATCCTATTCAGACATGTTATAACAAGTTAATATAGTCTACTTTGATGCAATTTTTTTTGGTAAGAGACAGGGCTTCATTCTGTTGTTCTATTGGAGTACAGTGGCACAACCATAGCTCACTGCAATCTCAACTGCTGGTCTCAAGCAACCCTTCTGCGTAAGCCTTCCAAGTAGCTGGGACTATAGACACGCACCACCACAATTAGCTAATTTCTTTTCTTTTCCTTTTTTTTTTTTTTTTTTTTTTTTTGAGTTGGAGTCTCACTCTCTCACCCAGGCTGGAGTGCCACGGCACACTCATGGCCACTCTGGTGTCTACCTGCTAGGCTCCAGTGATCCTTCCACCCCCCTCAGCCTTCCAAGTAGCCAGAACTATTGGTATGCGCTACTACGCCCAGCTAATTTTTTATCTATTGTAGAGATGCAGTCTCGCCAAGTTGCCCGAGCTGATCTCAAACCTGCAGGTTCAGGCAATCCACTCGCCTTGGCCTCCCAAAGTGCTGGGATTACAGGCTGAGACACCAAGCCCAGCCGCTTCTTTTTTTATATATATAGCTTTCCAACAGCTGTGTAGCAAATTCCCTGGATTAAATACCCTCTGTTTAATATATCTAGAATGGTTTCTGGTTGACGCATGGTTAACTTCAACAATTATTTTATTTATTTTGGAGCCAGAGTGTACATATCACAAGGAATTGCTCTTTTGGGCAGGTGTCCACCTCTGGCCCAAGAAAACAAGCCCAGGGCATGGCTATATTGAACAGATGGTCTGCCATCCCAAATCTGGTGCAACCGAGACCAAGATAGCCCAGGTGGAGCTTGGGCTGGATGAGTAGGTGGCTGGGTGATATGGGAGTGAGGAAGGTTGGCAATTGAGAAAGGACTACAAAGAGATCTGCACAGTTACCCAAACACACAAAGAGGAAACTCTAATACCAGAAATCCAGAAAGAAATTGGTGACTGGTGTCACTATGGCAGCTAGCTGAGTCAAAAGCCAAAAATAGATGCAGGTGCAGTCCAGGAACAGAACTGATACAGACTGGGACAGGAGGAATGGCCATTTTAGAAATGTTAGCAGCAGCTATGCGGAGATGTGTTTATGCAGTGGGCTGGACAATGTCGCGTAATGTTGTTAAATAACAATGACCAGCCGGGCTGGGTGGCTCAGTCTATAATCCCAGCACTTTGGGAGGCCAAGGCGAGTGGATTGCCTGAGCCTGCGGGTTCGAGACCCACCTGGGCAATTTGGCGAGACCTCATCTCTACAATAAAAATCAAAAAAATTAGCCGGGCGTGGTAGTGCGCGCCTGTAGTTCCAGCTACTTGGAAGGCTGAGGCGGAAGGATCGCCGGAGCCCAGCAGGTCATGGCTGTGGTGGTCGGGAGCGTGCCGCTTCACTCCAGTCTGTACAACAGAGTGAGACTCAAACTCAAAAAAAAAAAAAAACAAACAAACAATGACCAAAACTCCTGGGCAGTTCAATTGAAATTGAAGGAGCTGTTCTGAGTCAGCACAGTGAAGGAAGATGCCATATAAAGGGACTTGGAAAAAATTAGTAAAGGGACTTGGGAGCACAGTGTACTCCTAATATGCTCCCCAACTTTCCTCTTCTTTTTATTTTCTCGATAATTTTATTTAACAGTTAGTAGTTTTATCTTCTTCATTTTATTTAGCAGGTTTCTCCTTTTCTTAGCAACAAAGTGATATGTGTTCATTGTAATGCAATATATATTAAAATATACAGATACATGAAGAGGAAAATATTACATTCATCTGTAATCCAACCTTTCAAGGTTTACCACTGTTACAATTTTCCTTCTGTATTCTTTTTTTCGGAGTTGGAGTCACTCTGTCACCCAGGCTGGAGTGCCATGGCACGCTTATGGCCACACCAGGCTGGAGTGCCATGGCACGCTCATGGCCACACACATCGACCTGCTGGGCTCCTGTGATCCTTCCACCCCAGCCTTCCAAGTAGCTGGAACTACAGGCGCGCACTACCACGCCCGGCTAATTTTTTTTTTTTTTAATTGTAGAGACAAAGTCTTGCCAAGTTGCCTGAGCTGGTCTTGAATCCACGTGCTCAGGCAATCCACTGGCTTCAGCCTCCCAAAGTGCTGGGATTACAGACTGAGCCACCGAGCCTGGCCTCTTTCTGTATTCTTTATGCTTGCAAACTCATATGTACATACCTATGGTCATATGCCTATATCTTAAAACCAAAATCACTCCACTGATCCTATTTCATACCATACAGCTTCTGAGAAGCTGCCAGCTTGACCGAGTAACGAAGTGGCCTTTTGAAGATGCAACTGAGGTGGCACTTTGTAGGTGATACTCTGTAAAGATGAGTGACATCTTCCAGGATGCAGCATATACTCCAAGCCTACCATTATTACATGGGCTGTGTCCTCAATAGGTGTAAAACACAGTTCAGGGATCCAAGAGGAGAAGTGGGAGCGGCCCCAGGCTCTGCTTACCATCACTTACGGTGACCCACTTGTATTTGTGCTTCTTGTTCCTGCAACCCTGGGCTTTGTGGGTTTGGAGGTCCTGGAGATCAACTGGGGCAACTCTTGGTACCCCTTTGTTCAATTTTGATGGTAAATAGAGACAAGGGCAGCAGCCATAGCCTGAAAAGGACATGGTAACCAGAAGCCCACCAGGTAAGCCTCCTAGACAACAGAGCTGATGGCTATAGAGCAGGGACACAGTGAGTATCAGCTGCAACCTGCAGACTAGGAGTAGGAGCAAGGGTTGTCGTTTGTCTACTAACCTTCCTCTTCTGAGTTTCCCAGGAAGAGTCAACCAGCATCCTGAAGGAGCTATTCCCAGAACTTTTTTTTTTTTGAGTTGGAGTCTCACCTCATCACCCAGGCTGGAGTGCAGTGGCACACTCACAGCTGCCCCAGTGTTGACCTGCTGGGCTTCGGCGATCCTTCCGTCTCAGCCTTCCAAGTAGGCGAGCGCTACCATGCCTGACTTATTTATTTATTTATTTATTTATTTATTGTAGAGACGAGGTTTTGCCAAGTTGCCCGGGCTGGTCTTGAACCAGCAGGCTCAGGCAATCCACTCACCTCGGCCTCCCAAAGTGCTGGGGTTACTTGCTGAGCCACCAAGCCCAACCTACTCCCAGAACTTTTACAAAATTAGTAGATACAGTGGGAAGAGTTGGCTGTAATGGATGCTATGATGTGCCACTCAGATAGCCCTGCTGGATTGAGGCAATCATTCCCTCAGCTGTTAGGAATATTGGCATCTGATGGGCTCTCAGGCAAGTCTTCTGGTAACTGTCTTCAGCTAAAAAGTCATCTTGCCCTAGGACACAGACAGCCCACATCTAATGACTAGTCTGTGCCCAGGTGTGAAAGCCCAGTCTTCTTTGCTCCAAAGCAGAACAATTCTAGAGCTCTCAGCAGTATGAGCTGAAAGACCTTTGTGATGGCCCCATTGAGTTAAGCTCTTTCTTCCTAATCCTACTTCCTTCACGCCCCTAATATTGAGTCTTTGGGCACTCCCAATAAACTCCCTGCAAGCAAATATCCAGCCCGGAGCCCATTTCTACAGAACTCAGCATGCAACAGCTATATTCATTTTGGGGTTTTGTATTTTAAAAGAAAATACTGTCTAACACATATGCAAAGCTTTGAGTGTGTGACTGTATATAGATATTACCTGGGTGAACTATGTCAGGAAAGCTCATTTACCTCACCAACAACATGGACATTATTTCTTCTTCTTTTAGAGATTTTGTTTTCCTGGGACCCGGCTGCATGTGCTAAGTACCAGAAGTAACCAGGAAGCCTTTCAATTCTGCTTCTGTCTAACGGTCATTTTCCTTTCTCCTTCAGCTGTCTGGTTGTATCAAGCCCTGAGCGTTTTCCATCCCATCTTTCCAGAAAGCCACTAGTCCCACTGGCTGTCACTTACCTCCCTCCACCCATAATAAGTTCAGTTGCCTAGACAATTGTGGAAATCTCTCCAGTGTTGCCAGGAGGAAGGGAACCTAAATTCCTCAAGCTAGCAGTCACCATCTTGTTTCTGTTTCTTCCTTTGCCCCATTCTCTCATGATTAGAGTCACTTTCTTATCCCACTGCATCTTCAACTTCTTCTGCCCACTGGGATCTCAACACCTTTTGATAGTAAATCCCTGTACTAATGACTTTCAAGTTTCTGAATGACAAAGCTATAAACAGGAACTAAAATCTTTCCTTCCATTTTGTTTTGTTTTGTTTTTGCTACCTTCTTTTCTTCCTTCAGCAAATGTATTGCTTACCAACTCTGTGTCATCTCATAAGTGAAGGCAGGCAATACCTATGCTTATTTAAGGTTATTAAATGTGATATTAAGGACACAATCATTCTCTCTCAAAACTTCCCTAGGGGCCAGGGTTGGCAACAGATCGCTGGTCTGGCTGAGTCTTGCAGCACATCCCACTGGAACAACAACCCAGAGCTCATGCCCTTGGATGGAGAGTTTCGGTTTTTGGGGTTTTTTTAAGTTTTAAGACAAAGTTTATTAGAGAAAGAAGAGAGAAAATAAAAGGGAGACATGCCAGAGCTGGCATGGGCGAGAGAAACCGCCGGATAGAGAGTTTATTAACAGCATTCTCTTTGTGTAGGAATGTTTCCAAGTTTTGTAAAGGCCTACTATATTTAGTGTAGCAAAGTGGAATGTCCCTAACTAGTAGATTTCTATCGACCAGCCACTTTTCAAAGGCCAACTGGACAGGGATCCAGGAAACCACAACCTAGCCCCCTCCCAGCTCCGTTCAGACATCAGGCCCTCCTGTGCACTTTTAAAATAAAAAAACCACATGAAATTGGACTTTCTCCATCCTCACATTGTTGTTGACCTTAGTCCTATAACTTAGACATACTTCTCAACCTTTCCCCAATCTCCAGGTTTCTAATCTTGCAATTCATTCTGCCATTTCTAGCCCTGCCTCTCCCTCAGGGTATAGCTGGGAGTCAACAGAGGGAAATACAGCTCCTCTTCAGCCTTTTGAAACAGAGAAATGTATGGAGACGATGGACAATGTGACTTTTAATATGACTATTCCTCTACTTTCAGAATCTTTCTTGTTTTTGGTTATCTTTTTTTTTTTTAGTTGGAGTCTCACTCTGACGCCCAGGCTGGAGTGCTGTGGCACACTCACGGCCACCCCAGCGTTGACCTGCTGGGCTCAGGTGATCCTTCCGCCTCAGCCTTCCAAGTAGCTGGAACTACAGGAGCATACTACCATGCCTAGCTAATTTTTAATTTATTGTAGAGATGAGGTCTCACCAAGTTGCCCAGGCAGGTATTGAACCCTTTGGGTCAGACAATCCACTTGCCTCAGCCTCCCAAAGTGCTGGGATTACAGGCTGAGCCACTGAGCCCAGCCTGCTTATCTTTTATGTCTGGCTATAGGCAGCATTTATTTGACTGACTTTAAACTTTTGTTTTGCTCCTGAATCAAGATCCAGGTTCATGCACACTGTGACAAATCAGAAAAAAACTGAAAGAAGGAAGATAATAGCACCACAAAACCCTGGAAAATACTGCAATTAAGGGTTGTATCTGAAGATGGGAGTGTGGGGTATAGGTGAAAAAAGAAGATTGTTAGAAAGTCTTTATAATGACCAATTAGATCCCCTGGTCGTCTTCCGAAGATAGCATAGTAAAATGACTACCTTCCACCACCGTGGAAGAAGTCTGGAAAGGCTGGGTCTATCACGCCAGGCTGGTTATGCCAGACACAACTGAAAACAGGGGGATTAAATAGAAGCCTGCAGACTGAATGATGAGCTCCTTCACCCCTCCAGCCCTTTTCCCCTTCTGATAAGCTCCAGAAGACTGGAAGTTAG
The DNA here is from genome assembly GCA_963574415.1 of Tarsius wallacei. Classification (NCBI taxonomy): domain Eukaryota; kingdom Metazoa; phylum Chordata; class Mammalia; order Primates; family Tarsiidae; genus Tarsius; species Tarsius wallacei. The sequence goes on along the minus strand of CAUYQG010211688.1, from coordinate 1,794 downwards.
TTTTATCAACTCCCATGCCAAAGGATTTCACTGATGGGGAAACTGGCCAGTCTAAAAGAAGAGAGTCTCTAATAATGACCTTTGGAAGTCCCTCTCCCCATGAAAGGACTGTGACACTACTGTGAGGCCCGACAGTCTATAAACTCTGCCCATTCACATGAAGCACTTGCCTCACTCTTAAATATGGACAGACAGCCATTTATGAAAAGTCACTAATGCGAAATCCAAGCAAACAGGAGTTCAAAGGGAGGTGATAATGTAGGAAATGGGGAAAAAAACTTCAAAAACTATCATCAGGATCCTTAGAAAGGTAAGAAAAGGCCAGGTGAGGCGACTCATGCCTGTAATCCCAGCACTTCGGGAGGCTGAAGTGAGAAGATTGCCTGAGCCCATGGGTTCAAGACCAGCCTGGGAAACTTGGCAAGACCTTATCTCTACAATTAAAAAAAAAATTAGCCAGGCATGGTAGCATGCACATTTAGTTCCAACTACTTGGAAGGCTGAGGCCAAAGGATCACCAGAGCCCAGCAAGTCAAAACTACGGTGGCCATGAGTGTGCCACTGCACCCCAGCCTGGGTGACAGAGACTCCAACTCAAAAAAAGAAAAAAGAAAGGCAAGAAAAAATATAATACCTCCATAAAGCAAGAACAGGTATTTAAAACAAAGCAGAACAAAAATTGGGATGGTAGAGGGGGGACACAGAGAACCAAAAAGAACGTTTAGAAAATAAAAAATATGATCCACAGACATTTTAAAATTCAGTAGAAAAATTAGAAGACAGTTAAGAAATTTTCCTAGGGAAAAAAAGGAAAGATAAGAAAACTAGATCAGTTTAAATGATCTAAAAACTGAATTAGGAATTCTAGAAAGAATGAGCAGAGAAAATGGAGAGGAAGGAATTACTAACATAAGAACATACATTCTGAAGCTGAGATGGCCTGAAAAAAAAAAAGAATATACATGACAATTTCTCAAAACTAAAGGAAAAGTGTTTTCAGATTGAAAGTGCCCATTGTGTTGAGGTTTATTCCTCACAGAGACTGAAAAAAGACCCTGTTTCACGGTGCATCATCATGAAACTTCAATAAAAGAAGATCCCAAAACTTTCCGGGGTAGGGGAACCTTTCATATCCCATAAGAGGTATTAATTTCAAACTTATCAACAGCAACATGGAAAGCTAGAAGACAAAGAAGCAATGCCTTTAGAATTCTGAGGAAAAATTATTTCCAACCTAGAAGTCTATACTCAGACTATCATTCAAGTGTGATGCTAAATTTAAAACATTTCCAGACAGGCTAGTTCTCAAAAAAAGTTACCTTCCATGAACTTTGTTCTCAGGAAGCAATTGCAGGATGAGCTCTACTAAACCCAGTGAGTAAACCAAGAGAAAAACTATAAAATTTAGGCAAACGGAAGCACCAACAAAAGAGGGATGCAGAAGGAATTCCCAAAATGCTTTTTTTTTTTGAGTTGGAGTTTCACTCTGTCACCCAGGTTAGGAGTGCAGTGGCACACCCACGGCCGCCCCAGCGTCAACCTGCTGGGCTCTAGTGATCCTTCTGCCTCAGTCTTCCAAGTAGTCGGACCTACAGGCACGCGCTACCATGCCCAGCTAATTTTTTGATTTATTGTAGAGACAAGGTCTCACCATATTGCCCAGGCTGGTCTCGAAACTGCAGGCTCAGGCAGTCCTCTCACCTCAGCCTCCCAAAGTGCTGGGTGACAGAGTGAAACTCCAACTCAAAAAAAAAAAGCATTTTGGGAATTCCTTCTGCATCCCTCTTTTGTTGG
>CAUYQG010211687.1:0-32693 GCA_963574415.1 Tarsius wallacei | reverse complement strand
GCTACCATGCCCGGCTGATTTTTTGATTTATTGTAGAGATGAGGTCTTGCTTGCCCAGGCGGGTCTCGAACCTGCGGGCTCAGGCAATCCACTCACCTCAGCCTCCCAAAGGCGTGGGATTACAGGCTGAGCCACCGAGCCCGGCTCATGATATTTCTAATATGATTCTTAGCACAATGCATTTTAGTTATTTGCTTGTGTCTGGCTCCATGATATTTCCAGGGGCAGGAGTGGAGGCCTGTTTAGCTCGGCCCCCAGTGCTCAACATAAAACTGTGGCTCTATCTAATGTTTCTTGACTAAATGATACTGAAACCAGAGGTAGGACAGCCCCCTGGAGCTACTTTCTCTTCCATTCTTCTCAGGAGCAAGTAAACCTCAGGGAACCCAAAGATCTGGTAATGTTTCAATAAATGAAGGTGTGTGTGCATGTGTGTATGTGTGTGGGCACACATGTGTATAATACTTTCTTTCTGAGATGTGGACTTCAAGACCCCAGGATTCTATTCCTGCGCTGAGAGCTTGTGGCTCTCTTGGTGCTTTTTTTCCAATGAAAAACTAGATTCCATGGATCAAATACCTCTTATGTGCCAGCCACTGAAAACATGTTCTTTAGTGCAATGCCCATGGAGACTCTAGGAGACAAGTATTGTTATGTTCATTTAGAAGATGAGGAAACTGAAGCCCGGGGAAGTCTGGTAACTTGGCAAAGGTCACAGAGGTGGGGTAGCTCAGAGCTGCTCAAAATGTGGTCCACAGGCTGGTTGTGTTGGTCTCACTAGGCAGCTTGGGCAAAATCCAAATTCTTGGACCCACACTAGCCTCACTGAATCAGAAACTCTGGGGTGAGACCCAGGAATATCTGTTTTAACAAGCTTTCTGATGCACTCTCAAGTTTAAGAATTTTGAGTGTTATCTAGCTATATTCATTCAAAATGAGGTCTGTGCAAAAGCCTGGGTCATTCCTCTCCCCTATATCTGCTGCTCTTTCATTGACAAGGGGAAAGGATGTGAGGCAGGACCCCTCTGGCGTAAAAATAAATCCAGGCGGTTTATCTTGGTGTCTACCATCTGAGTGGCCTTGACTCCCATGAACTCATTAATGCTCTTAACAGCTTTGCAAAGTGACGTCAGCCACCCTGGGTTCATGTGCTGGGCTTTCACCAGCCTCTGGGACCTCTTGTTATCAATGTGGGTGTTTCCAAAACACAGACCCTTGGATTTCAGAACTCTTCTGGGAATGGTTTGGCAAAGAAGAAAGGTTCAGGATTTTAGCTACATTAGACTACTTGCATTTGACAGATTCCCGAAAAGAAAAGAAAGATATTTTTCAAAAATTTTTTCAAGTCAGACTTAAGGGTGTGCATTAGACTTTCTGGGGGCAGCCATTACCTCCTGAGATAATTTCTTTGTGGATTGGTGGGGGGTTGTTGGAAGCACAGAGTTGACTCCAGGGTCCGAGACCCCTGTCCAATGCAGCCCTTCTTGGAAGAATGGCAACTCCTCTGTAGCAGGGGTCTGCCTTCCCCTCTCTCTCACCCACTCACACACTACACAAACGCATACACGCACATACATGCACATGCAACACACACACGCACACACATACTCTGGATGGATTTCCCTAAGTGGGCACTGTCCCTGATAAATAGTGGAGAAAACATCAGGATCTTTCTGTCTTTATCATCTGCCTAGAAAACAAATAGCATTTACTTATGGCATTTGGAATATGAGGATATCAGTGAAGGAAGTTATTGGACTTTCTGGCTACATTTTAAAGTTGTGGGGGAAGGGTGAAGGTTTTTCTCCCCCCCCCCCCCCCCCCTGGTGTCTCAGGAGGTCTGGTAGAGGAAACGAGTGCCTTTCCACCTGGGACCAACACCCAGAGTTCTGTACCTTTTCATGAATGTGCAGGGGACCTGAGTTTTCTGGACCTGTCAGCTCAAATGAGGTCCCAGTAGCAAGCCAAATGTCACTGGAAAATGTCCCCACTTGCTTAACATGGAACTTTCAGCTCCTCCAGAGTCTCAGCCTGTTGTTTCTGGAAGAATCCATGAAGGAGCGTCAAGTGGACAAAACCACTTTTTTTGTTCTCTTTCAACTGCAGCAATAATGCCAAAACGACCTGTACTCAAATGTCTATTCTTGGAGTCTAGTCCAGCCCGATCCTCAGACATACCCAGTAGCATCTAATTTTACTGTTTCACTGGTGTACAAAACCCTGTGATTCCCTGTCCCTGTCCTGCCTCACTCCTGTTTCCTTGTACCCACACATTCTCAGTCGTGAGCTGCCTGTGGTTTCTAAATGCACCATGTTGACCCCTCTCCTTAGTGTGGTATTCTTAGACTTGTCTGCTAGATAAATGCTTTTCTGTATTTTAAAAGCCAGCCAGTCACCACTTGTCTAGGAAACATTCTCTGATCTCTGTCTCCTGCCTTCAGAGTGGACACTCCCTCTTCTGGGTTCTGCTGTGAGTGTCTGTATATCACGTTTATCACGTAGTGTTGCCCTTGATTATTTACACATTGTCTCCCCATGTCTGTAACCTCAGTGTCCAGCTCAATGCCTGGCACATTGTTTGTGCCACAGGAATCTTTGTTTGAATGAAATTGAAACCACTTGGCCTCCCCGGATCTTTCCTTTTCCCCAGCTGCATAAATTCAATTGTTTCTTAAAAGTCATCAGGACCCTTTGGAAATCAATCAGTTGAGAAGAGACTAACTTGGTGAAAAGAACAGCCTATTATAAGCAGATTCTCTTTCTACCTCTGGGGATTCATTCATTGCGAGATATTTGCATGAAGAATGGCAGCTGTATTCTCTGGAAGGCCTGTAGCGCTGATGGAGCATCATGGGGTTTCAGCAAAGGGCAGTTCGGCTGTGGAATGGCATAGAAGGGCTATTTACAGAAGCGGCCAAAAGGATCTTGTTATAAGGTCACCTATAAGGGGCCCTAAGGACTGTGTTTAAATAAGACTTCGGAGAAGGTGGATTTACTTGGTTTTTGGAAATGTGAATTCTACTTCTAGAGATGACCTTAAATTTTCCCTTAAAAATGGATATTGAGGCTATTTCATAGATTGCTGCAAGCATTAAATGTTGTTCTCTCCAAGGTACCTGCTCTCTTATCAGGACATTTGCAATATTGTTCCTCCCACCCCAATACCATTCTCCATACAACAGCTAGAATGATCTTTGAAAAACGTAACTCAGAATTTGCCACAACCATGCGTAGAGTCCTTTCATGGCTTACCATCCACCATGCTACTCTACTCAGAGTGTGGTCCTTGGAGCTGATCTGTGAGCTCTTTGTTATTGTTAGGCCATGAGAAAGGACACAGATTGAGGTCAAGTCTTTACAAAGTTTTATAGTAATGGGCAGAATAATGTTACGTTTGTTAAAACTAATGGCAAAACATCAGGGCTTGTATTTTGTATGTCTTTTAATCTGGTGTCCTAGAAATTCATTTTTGTTGTATTTTATGGAAGTATCAGTCCTTGGCACACTGGTTCTGCCTTCCTGGACTGGTATCTGGTCCTTTCCCTTCTTCCTTTGTGCTGTAGCCACAGTGGCCTCCTCAGACTTTCACTCTCCTTTCATGTGATCTGTGCAAATGCTGTTCCCTCTGCCTGGATGCTTCCTCCTGACCTGTCCTGGCTGTGTGTTTCATTCTTGCTCATCCATCGGGTTTTAGATCACACTTCCATTTCTTAAAGACGCTTTCCTTTTCCCTCTAAACTAAACAGTTATATTCTCTCTCTGCACCTGGTTTTTCTCCTTCATAGTACTTTACAAAATCGCTATCAAATAATTAATTGCATAATGCATGGTTTAAAGCCCATCTCCCTACTAGAATATGCATGTTCCTTGAGGGAAGAGGTTGTGACTGCCTTGTGGGTTGTGCCCTACAATCCTGAGGTCTTGCCCAGTGCCGGGCATAGAGTAGGTGCTCCAGAAATAGTGACTGAATGAGTAAATGGAGAGGCAATTGGAAAGTGTGTTTGTACATTGTTTATATACCTATATTAGAGAGCAGTTGGCTAAGAGGAGGCAAGACAGAAAGGAGGGGATACAAGTGATCTGGATAATAAACAATTAGATCATCACTCTCTGAATAATTGAAATTTGCCTAAAATATTCATAACCCCTAAATATCCTGGCTCTGTAGAGAAATACAAAATGGAACCCTCCCTGGAGACACTGGCCATCAATCGGGTTGTCTTTACAACCCTGGGGCTGAGATCTGATTGATACAGTCAGACCAGATGGCAACTTCTGTGGCTGGACGCTCAGAGTGTGATGAGGGAAAGTAGCAAGTGACACACCTGGATTGATGCCTGTAGCCAACCTTTGTTAGCATTCATAAGGAGTTTGGGCTTTGTTTTAATAGCAAGGGACAGCTATAAAAGTTTAAGCACAGAAGGAAAATAGAGAAAAGGCAAGGAGTCATGGATATTTAAATTAGATCTTTATTATTCACAGTTGATATGCAGTGTGTACATTACTCTCCTCTGAGCCAGACACTGCAGGTACAGGAGAGTTGGTATAGAGAGAGCAATTGACCAGACATGGAAGACTCTTGAGGTAGGAGCGTGGTAAGAGATTGCTACAGCAATCCAGAGAGGAAGCATGGTGGCTGGAATAGGGACTAGGATCATCCTGGTGGTGGTGTCTGGAAAGAGGCAGACAGATTAGAGGTAGAACTGACAGGAATAATTCAGGTAATGAATTAGTTGAGGAAGGTGAGGGAAAAGGAGTGAAGGATGAAGGATACTCAAGTGCCTGGTTTAGAAAACTGGGTGGATGATGGTGCCCTTCCTTGAGCTGAAACTTCAGGCTGCTGCTGCTGTTTAGAATGGGCCAACCCGGTTTAAAGTGTGCAGGTGGAGGTGGGGTGGGAGAGGGCATAGGGGCCCCGCTCTGCACTGCCTGATTTAGGTCTAGGTCTGCTGGGACTGTGGACATGCCAGCAGCAAGTGAGCGAATGCTGGGGTCTTTCCAGCTGTGAGAGGCTGGGGCAGAGGTCAGGGGACAGGGATAGGCAATTAGGGAATCTGCTGCCGCGGTTCAAATAATTTAGCACTAGCTGTCTGCGCGCAAGTGCATGTGTGTGTGTGTGTGCATGTGTGCGTGTGTGTGTGTGTGTGTGTGTGTGTGTACACATGCGCACATGGTCGTATGAGTGTGTTGGTAATCTGTCATTTTCTTTATCTGCATCATGCTTCACTAGAGCTCTTGACTTAATCCGGCTTGACTTGTACAAATGTCGCCATCTGGCACTAGATCATGCGCCTTTTCAATCAAAAGGAGCAGAATGATTCCATTCAGAAATGCAAGCCCATGACAGGATGCCTTCGTGTGTTACAGCCAAACCTGAACTTGTAATCAGTCTGTGAGTTTTTTCTTTTTTTTTTTTTTTAAGTAAAAAGCTTATTTGGATTAACTATGAAACAGATTTTCGTGCAGGAAAAAGGTCTCATAGTTTCAAGGGCTTTACTCTGGCCTGAATCACTAAAGCAAACCCAAGGTCGCTGGGTGTGCTTATGGAGGGCTTCAGGCATGTTGCTTCCGAGATGAGTGGTAAGAGGATGTGGCTATGGCATTATCAGTGATCATCATCAAACATTTTATTTATAGCCCTCATGACACTGGGCAGATAGCACTGACATGTGATTTAGTGGAAAGTGTATTAGGCAGGGAATTAGAGCCCACATCAGTGTTTCTCAAAGTGTGGTCTGTGGACCACCTGCATCAGAATTGACTGGAAAGGGAACCAGAATCCATTCTGATTCAATGGATCTGAGATGGACCAAGGAAACTCTATTTTTAATAGGCTCACTGCCCAGGTGATATGATGTACACCTAATTTGAGAATTGCCCCTCAAAGGCCATGTTTTTGAGTCAGAAAGACCTCTGCCTCCAGCTTTGCCACCTGATGGCTGTGTGTGACCCAGGGTTTCCTCTCCCTGTCAGCCTGTCATCTATAAAATGGGGATAGTAGCAGTGTCTACCCCAGAAGCAGAGGGTTGCAGGGACTTGATAAATTGTTCAACACAGAGCTTGGTAGTCAGTGTCCAGGAAATGGGAGCTATTGTGCCATTATATTCAGCTTCTGACAGGTCAGCTGACCTTGACCTAGGGCAGCTCACCTCTCTTAATACAGAGCTATAGAGCTGAGCACACCATGAGTGTGGTAGATGGTAGCATGTGTGTACTTGACTTATGCACACTTAACTGTATATCTTATTTTTCTCTCTTTTATGTAATTTAAGAAAAGATGAAAATTTAAAATTTGCATTTTGCATTTATATTCTTTGTTATATACTCTACCTTACTGCATGGACTACACTTTACAATTGAATTAAAAGATTTTGAAGGCAACCCTTGAGCACATGTGATTTGCCTCATGAGCTAACTTTAGCACCTCACCCCCACAGATGGTATGACTCCACTATACTTAAGGCATGATGATTGACTTATTTTTGTGCCTTGATTTTTTTTATCTGCAAAATTGAAATAATGACATCTCATGGGCTGTGGGGTGGATATATGAGATAGCAGTTGTGAAAGGTACTTAGTTCTTAAAAGTTTTAAATTAGTCCAAAGTAGAATTGACAAAAATAGTCACCAGTGTGGTGGGATGGCTCTTCAAGATCAACTCCCAGAAATGGATTTGGGGTGTTTCTTTCCTGTCACAGGAATGAACAGCTTTTTTATTGAGTTAGGCTGGTGTTTAAGGGGGTCTCTCTCTTTTCTCTGAGTGTCCCCTGCAGCCACTGAGGTAATACCCCTGCTTCCAGCACCGATGCCATTTCTCTCATTCAAGTTTAGACATCTCTGCTCACCAGATCCTGTAAGGTACAATTAAATGCCTGCTTCTGTGGGCTTTCATTTATTATCTCAGAGAAATAAAAACACCATCAAGTGGTTCTCCCAGATACATTTTGTAGCATTTAAAAGCATAACCTTTGGTGAAATGATCTAGGTTGTTTGGCTAAGAATTGTAGAATCTTAGAATGGACTTTTTATGCCCTATTTGGATCTGTTCCATAGTAGCCCCGATAAGGCTGTCCAGACCCTGCCCAAACACTGCCATGAAGGGGCTGTTGTTATCCCCCAAGGTGGCCCACTCCTTTCTGATGTGTTTGATTGTTGGCATCTTTATAATGTCTTGAATTCTGACTCCCAAGAGCTCCCATCCACTGGCATCTTAGGGGATGCATGCAGTCCCTTTTCTGTATGATAGCCTTTCATACATTTGGAGACTGTGAACACATCTTGTCCTTGCCGTAAACAGCTCTCCTGTTACTCCCATCCAACGCGGTTCATGTCTGTTCTTCACATATGCAGTAACATTCATGTACGAAGGCACAAAAACAAAAAGAAACTCTTCACAGAATCTCTTCTCTCCAGATGTTTTGTTTACCAAGTATTGGTGACATTTTTGCTCTTCAGTGTGATTAGAAGTGAATAACAACCTCTGGGTCGGGGAGTATTTGCTGATGAGAGATAGCAATGGTTATTCACAGAAGTTGTGTTTTTCCTTTTGTAAATCCTACCCATCCTTCTGGGTCTCTGTGGAGCTCACCTCCTCTGGAGGCCTTCTGTCAGCCTGTGCCTCCCCTTGCCACCTCCTGCTTTGTATGTGTAATCCAGTGGATAGTCTTTCTTCCAGGTTCTGGGAAATCCCTTCTGGGACTGAATCAAGCTGTTGCTTCAATTTTACATGCTGTTTTCATTCTTCATTTCATGTTTGTCTCTTGACTCCCCTGCTGGGTTGTCAACTCACTTAAGGCTGAGAGTCTGGCTTGTACATCTAAGTATTTCTAATCCAGTGATTTTCACATTCTTGGTGCTCAGTGACTATGATATGAGAGAGGATTTGGTCTTCCATTGTAAATTCTCTCCCTTAGGGACTTCACTCATTGTAATGAATTTTGCCTGGCATCTCCCTTTGTTTCTATCAAACTCCAGGCTTATGTATCTCATCTCCAACTGAATTTCTTACTTAGATGCCTTGTAGGGATCTCAAACTCAACACATAAAATGAGAGTTATTTTTTATGTCCTCACCTGAGCCATTCAAGCCTAGTATGAATGTAACACATCTTACTTCCAGCCCTGCCCACATAGTATATTGTTACTTATTGAGTTGAGTCAATTCAACTTTGGAAATGTCTATGAAATCCATTTCCTCCTTCCGATTTTTATTACCATGCCATCCTGGGAGCCCTCACTACTACCATGGTTTCTTAAGACAGATGCTGCTTGACTTATGATGGGGTTATGTCTCAATAAATCCATTGTAAGTTGAAAATATTATAAGTCAAACATATATTTAATATACCTAACCTATCAAACATTAAAGCTTAGCCTAGCCTACCTCAGATGTGCTCAGAACACTTACATTAGCCTATAGTTGGGCAAAATCGTCTTACCCAAAGCATATTTAATAATAAAGTGCTGAATATCTCATGTAATTTATTAAATACTGTACTAAACGTGAAAATATAATGATTATATGTGTACTTGAAATACTGTTTCTGCTGAATGCACATCACTTTTGCACAATTGTAAAGTTGAAAAATTGTAAGTTAAGCCATTGTAAGTTGAACTATTTTAACTCACTGTGAGACTTGTCTCTTCTTCCTCCAGGTCAATGTTACCCCATTGCCTCAGTGGACTTACTATGGTCTTCCCTTCACCTACAGGATAAAGTTAATCCATTGCCTTAACAAATGGTTCTTGAGAGAGTTTGCCATGTATCAGTTTGTGTTCTGGGCATTGAGGACACAGAAATGCACAAAACAAAATTTCTTGCTCTCATAGAGCTGACATTCTGGAAGGAGAGACAGACAATACATAAAAAATCCTGAGTTTGGCCAACAAGCCCTTGGTTTCCAAGCCCTGGTCTGTGTCTCTTGCTTCATCTCCTGCAGCACATTGCTAGTCATTCCCAGAGATGCCACACTCAAAAACCCTTCTTGGTCTTTACACACGCTGATACCCTTCTTCATTTGTTAACTCCTGTTCATCCTTTACAGGCTCCGGTGTCACCTCTTCTGTGGAGCCTTTCTTGATTCTCCCCAACAGTGTTAGTCATTCCTTTTGGATTCCCACAACACGAATTTATGTACTAATATTATTAAACCACAAGGTTATGATTATCTTTTACCATGACTGTCTCTTCCATTGAATGCATCTTGAAGGCAGGGACTGTGAATGAATATCATTTTTGCACCATTTATCCCCTTATCCTCAATGTGTTGTACTATGCTTGGCACAGGGAAGACAACCAATACATTTAATAAAAAATATGGCTACCATTTATTGACATCTTATATGCTATATACTGTGACCGGAAGTTATTAACATGGATTGTCACATTTTGTTCTCATAACAGTCTGATGAGGTTAGTGCTATTATTAAACCCCTTTATACCTGAGGAAACTGAACTTTCAGAAGTTAACATACCTGAGGCCACACAGCTGATATTTAGGAGAGCCAGGATTTGAACTTGTGTCTGTTGGACTTCAGAGCCTTTATTCTTCATGGAAATGCCTCCCTGCTTCTTGTAATAAATATTTATTGAATGTGTCGATGAAGAACTTTATAGGGGTTATAGATCTCCATATTCCCACATTTCTGGCAGGCTCATTTTGCTAAGTTGTTCTTCTCTGTGTTCTAAGAAGATTCCAAATACACAAACATCGACCAGTAATAGTGAATAGCTAATTAGGACTGTGTTTTCTATGGGAACATCTGAACTTCTGGGTTTTCTTGGAATTATCTAGTAGACTTGGGAGTAGGAGAGTGCACACCCTCCCTCTATTCCTGCCCTTTACTTGCCTTTAATGGGGCAAAGCCCCCTTCTTTTTTATAAAAGTCAGTGCTTGATTGCTATGGTCTGAATGTTTATGTCCCTTCAAAATCCATACATTGAAATCCTTACCACCAAGATGATGATATTAGAAGATGAAACCTTTGGGAGTTGATTGGGTCATTTAGTACAAAGCTCTCAAGGATGGGATTAGTGCCTTTATAAGAGAAACTCCAGAGGACTAGTTAGCCCCTTCCCCCATGTGAGGACACAGCAAGAAGCTGCTGAATGAACCAGAAAGTGAGCCCTCACAAGACACTAAATCTGCCAGTACCTTGATTTTGGAATTCTTAGTCTCTAGAAACATGAGAAATAAATTTCCATTGTTTATAAGCTACCTAGTTTATGGTATTTTATTATAGAAGCTTGAATGGACTAAGACACTGATACCCCTGAAAGAGAAAACACAGGAACACAAACTACTCAACAAATTGTGATTGGCTGATATTATGTCTTCTCCACAGAGCAGAAGGCGGGGTGGTGGGGGAGGGGAGGGTTACAAAAGGGGAAACAGACCTAGGATTGGGTTAGAAAAGAGACAGAAAATGGGCGTTAGAGAGCTCACAGAAATGAATTCTGCTTCCTTATAAATTGCCTTAGGACCAGCTTTGGGCAATTAGAGAGCTAACTATATTGCTTAATTGTTTATAAATGCAAGGTATTTTGGAAGGTATCTTAGGGTTTTTTGTTGCTTCAGCTAAAGATAAGCAAAGAGAGGGGCTGTCTGTCTGCCTGGGCTGTCTGTCTGCCTGGGCTGACAGGATGGTAGTACCAGGGTGAGGTTACCATGACTCCCACCAGTTTATTTACTTACAGTGAGAAATTTAACTTCCAAGGGGGCTAGGACACTCATGCAGTGAGTGCATTTTCTCCCTGGGGGGCAATCTTGGCACAAGAAAGAGCACGACTTTTGGAGTTCTGCAGACCTTGGCCAGGGTCCTGTCCAGCCACATACTGGTTGTGAAGATTTGGCCCAGTCACATTACCTCTAGGATCCTCAGTTTCCTTACTTCTAAAGTGAGGACCAAGGTACCTGCCTTGCATGGCTTTCTTGGGGACTCCATGAGCTGACACATGCTAGCATCCAGCATTGCTCCAACAGGTAGTTGTGCTCAAAAAGCCAGGTGGCCCTCAGAAACATTCTTGGTGAGGTCAGGGTGTGTGTGGAAGCATGTATGCTCTAATGGCTCCTTTTGGCAAGCTGTGGCCAGATGAGGCATCCCAGTTTCACCAGCATCACTGCCAACAGGACTGTAAAAATCCTGGCTGCTGTCAGGACAGCTTCTGGAGCAGTGCTAATGTTCTGGCGTGCAACTGGCACATTCCTTTTGGTGAGCTTTCTTTTTTGTTAGTCACCAGTAACTCAGTACCACCAATTTCTACTCCTGGTTTCTTCAAGATATGTCTTTCCCAAAAGCTTTGTTATCTCTTAATAGTTTTGGAAATCCTGCATTTGGTGGTTTTCAGACATAAACATGAACTAGAATCATGTGGAAGAACCTGTTTGCCCCGCCACCTTTCCCTCCCCCCAAATTTGGATCCAGAATGTCTATTGGACCTGGGAATGTGCTTTTTGATAAGCTTCTCAGATGATTCCAGTGCAGAAGATAGGATGACAACAACTGAGAAAGAATGACCTGCTCTCATTAGCAACATTTTTACCCATAGAGTCTTATAATGCATGTAATATTTCTCAGTTCATAGATTTATAGAAACAAAGGCTACTTTGGGAGAACCAGATATAAAATACCTGCCCTTACAGGGAGACCTAAAAAACTTCAAGTGTTGGTTACTAGTCCAAGATGTTCTTGTGACAATTTGAGCGAGGAGCCCTAAAATCGAGATGATCTCCATGATGCCGTCTACTTCTGATATTCTGGTTCCAGCAAACCTGCCATCCTTCCCCTTTTCTTGAGTCTGACAGCATTTTGCCTATAGCTCTTTCATATTGCAATAGCCTTTCTAATATCTCTGCATTCTCCTTGTTTATTTGTGGAAGGAAAAAAGACCACATCCCTCACTTTTTCAGAGCGCAGGGTCTGTGGAGTGGGTGACTGGGCAGACACTCTGGCTGACACTCTTTGAGCCCCAGCTTTGAGGACAACATGTAGGGCAGTGATTGCCAGGAGAACACTACTTTCAGGGGGATGTTTCATGGTAAGATGAGGAAAGTCACATATGTTTTAAAAACATATATTCATCAAGTTTATTTACAGCAGAACATGATAAGCTTTGAATTTGCTAATGTGCTCTGTGTATCTCTGGGAAGACTGAGAGTTTTCCAGCATTATCCGACAAAGCACCCTTCCTAAATGCACTATCTTGTGGTACTAGTATTGCACAGAACGCTCATCTCATTGGAAAATGGTGCCCCAGGTAGAGAGAGCCATTGATTAGGTGGAACTAGTAAGTACCCACAGAGGACAAAGAACTAAAGTGAATTGCATTTTTCACATACATTGTCAGGACTCACAGACACCGTTTCTCAAAATGCTGCTTCACTGCAAGACTGGTCAGGTCAGGGCAGTCTTTTCTGGAATACTGAGAGTGCTCGGGAGGCAAGCATGCGTGTGTGATTTTGGCTGCATGGCCCTTGGATGCACTGAGTTTTAAGAGCCAACCAGTCTGGGCTCTTGCCTGCTTTCTTGTTATCTAGCACCTACTGCTTGGCCCAGGCTGTGACCACGTCCTTGACTGCCTCTATGCTCCCTCCTTGGGCACCATGTGGCCACTTTTACATGTCCTCCCCTCTGCTTCTCCCCCTATCTCTGCATGAAAGAAAAACAGCATTTGTTCTTTTGTTCATTCATTTATTCATTCATTCATTCCACAAATCAGGCGTGTGGGGGATGCTGCCTTCATATCCTGCTGTTAGGCCTCTTCCTCCTACATTTCCATCATCTGTCAGAATGCAGAAGGAACTCACTGAGAGCAGAACGTGGTGTTATCTTTGTAGAGGAAGTGTATCGCATAGTAGCTTTTGTAAAATCGGTCTCCTTGGAAACCCACTGACACATAAATACTCATCTTGAAAGGCTTTTGAGATGTGCTTCATTCTTTCTACAGCCAGTTCAGAAACTCTTGTGTCTAAGTGTCCTTCCTAAAATACCAATATTCTCTTGTCCTCTTATATGTCCTAGTGTTTCCTTCCAGGAAAGAAGGTGATAAAGAAGACTAGCCCTGATTTGCTATTAAGAGCTCAGTAGACTTCACTCTTCACAACTATCCTCCATTGCAGATATTATCATCCCCCCTGTTAACATGCAGAGAAACTAAAACTTGAATAAATGACTTCTCTCAGAAAGAGGCAGGAACTGAACCCAAATCTGCCTGACTTATCTCTGGCTGTTGATCATTAGAAAGACTCTTCCAGGCTCCACCATCACTGTCTCCTACTCCGACCACGATGTTCTTGAGGACTTGACATTTTTATAGATTGACACAAGTGGGATGGGAACAGCACTTTGTTTTGTCATGTCTGGTGTGCAGTTTGAACCATTTTGAGTCTACTCAGAGCCAGTTCCCAGGACAGGTGATCAAGGAGAGTGTGAATCATTGAAAACCACAGATGATTTCTACTTCCCATTTTTAACAAGTGTCATCAGCTTCCTCCCGCTTGACAACATCACCCCAAGCTGCTGATCTCTAAGGGCTCAAAGGACTAATTTGAGTATTCCCCATTCTCTGCCTTGTGAACAGCATGTCAGGAAGACAGGCACTCTCTAGGCATGGAGACACCTCCTAGGGTGCTCATCTGTAGAAAGCTCTTTATCTCTGAACCATTTCCCTAAAAAATAAATGGTGTGCATGTTCATTGTACAAGAGTGTATAGTGCCTGTGTAATCCAGGCAAGACCTCCTATTCCTCCTAATCTCACTCTCCCTCCTTACCACCCT
This sequence comes from Tarsius wallacei, assembly GCA_963574415.1. Classification (NCBI taxonomy): domain Eukaryota; kingdom Metazoa; phylum Chordata; class Mammalia; order Primates; family Tarsiidae; genus Tarsius; species Tarsius wallacei. The sequence goes on along the minus strand of CAUYQG010211687.1, from coordinate 18,918 downwards.
AATCTACCTAAGAGACTGAGACTGTCTCTCTCTAGGAGCCCCATAGGAGTAACTTATTTGTATCAGGCGCCCTGGCAAGCCCGGGGTCATCCATCATCATCTCCCTTGGACACTTATCCCCATATGGCTCTCGAAGCCTTGAATCTGATATATTGTATCCTTCAATCTCTCTCTTTCCCCTATTCCCCTAAACCTTTCACAGAACCCTATGCAATTCTCATTCTGTCATTGGCAAAATCCCTTGTGTCCTTAATCTTTTCTCTGAATGGCCACTCGACCCTTTTGCTCCAACTTAAGCCAGTCTGTCTTTGGCAGACACTAATTTCCACTAGCTGTTTTATTCTCCATGATCATCCTGGGCCCAGAGGCTTGTAGGTGAACTTCTAGCTTCTCATGGCTGCTTCTTGCCTCCTCCTGAGAATCACCCCCAGCTCTTTTAAGGCTCCTGCCACTCATCACCCCTCCTTGTTATAGTCACCTATACTCAGTCTCCAGTTATTCCTGGCCTCCTACTCTTGCCATAGTTTTTGGTGATTTTGATTTATCAAGTAGATGATCCTCCCAATATCCTGTTCTTTTCATTAATTGACTTGAATCATCTTAGGCACTCACTCCCATGGGCATATCCTAGACTTTGTCATTACCAATAATTGCACCCCCTCTAATAATCCCATTAATAACATCTCACTGATTACACCTTTTGTTCCTTCCAGCTCATTCCTTCTAGATGTTTACCTCCGACAAGTATTCAATCCTCTGGGGACTCTAAATTGTTGAATCTGTCTTCTTTTCACTGTCCATCAGTCCCATCAGGGCCTCAGTTACTTACTCATCTTGTTTTTATGGGCCACCATTATGATTCCTCTCTTGCATACCTTTTCAGCAGCTCTCCTCTACTTGCCTGGCAAAACCCAAAGGTAGGTAAATTGTCAACTCTCTACCCACTCTGTCACAGCTGAGAAAATCATACAACCATGCTTACTGTCTTACTTGAAAATGCACAACCATGACTCTCATAATGGATCCTTGTGCTGCCTGACAATTCTTAGTCAATGCCTTCTCCCTTTCTGAGAGACAACTATTTTGTATACTTGCCTCTCAAAATTTTCACAACTCTTTCCTCCTTCCCATTCTCTGCTGATGACCTTGATTCTTATTCCCTTGAAAAAATAGAAGCAATCAGAAGAGAACTACCGCATGCTCCCACCTTTGCCACATCTGTACTCACACATTCTGCATCTGTACCCAACACTTCTGGTTTCTACCCATACATTCTCTTCTGATACAGCAGATAGGTTGTGGCTAAGGCTAATTTCTTCGCTAGTATAATGGATCCTGTCTTCTTTCACCTTCTCAAGAACTTTACTCGCAGCCGTTGCCTCTTCACCGCATCACTGATTTCTCCTTTTCCACTGGATCATTCTTACCAGCATGCATAGATGCTCTAGTAACTTTCCTCTTAACAAAAAGGAACACTGTATTGTTATAACATTCTCCTCCAGCAGTCTTCCCATTTCTTAGGTATCTGTTGTAGAAAAATTTCTTTCTTTCTTTCTCTTCTTTCCTTTCTTTGAATTGGGGCCTCACTCTGTTGCTCAGGCTGGAGTGCGGTGGCATGATTATGGCTCGCCACAACCTCAAACTCCTGGGCTCAAGTGACCATCCCGCCTCAGCCTCCCAAGTAGCTGGGACTACAGGTGCATGCTACTGTGCCTGGTTAATTATTTTATTTTATTTTTTTGTAGAGATGAAGTCTTGCTATGTTACCCAGGCTGGTCACAAACTCCTGGGCTCAAGTAATCCTCCTCCTGCCACCTCCCAAAGTGCTGGGATTACAGGTGTGAGCCACTGCACCTGGCCTTGAAAAACTTCTTAACAGTATTTTTGTACATGTGAACTCTCTTAAATCTATACCAATTCTGCTCTCCACCACAACTCCAGTGACACTGCTTTTGTCAGAATCATCCGTGACCTCCACATTGGTCAAACCCAAAAGCCATCATATTTGATCTCCCAGCAGGATTTGACACAGTTGACCACTCCATCCTTCTTAGAACACTTTCTTTATTTGGATATGAGATACCAGTCTTGGTTATTCTTTAGTAGAAGCTTCTTCTAGATTTACTGTGCTGCCTCAAAGTTGAGTCCTTGGATCTCTTCTCGACCTACATTGACTCTGTAAGTTAGTTAATTTAGTCAGTGGCTTTAAATGCCAGCTATACACTGACACTGTGACCAAACTTTCTCCCGTGAACTCATATATCTAATTGCCTATTTGATATCACTATTTGGAATTCTCATAGGACTCTCAGGTAGAACAACTTAAACCAAACTGATCTGGCCCTCTCCCTCAACTTGCTCTTCCTACAGACTTTTTTACTCAGTTAATGGCATCTCCAATCTTGCTGTTGCTCAGGCCAAATATATATATGTATATATATTTAATTTCTTTTTTAAAGATGTGGGGTACAGTTCAGGGTTAGGTATACAAATGTTCATTTGCAGATACCCTTGTTGATGAGGTATGCCCCCCCTCCCCTGGCAGATTCCCACTACTAGGCCAAATATTTTATGGTCGTCCCTGATCTGCCTCTTTTCCTTATATTGTGTTTCCAACCCAACAGCAAATTCTATTGTTCCACCTATAATCCCGAAGCTGATTATGTCTCACCACCTCTGGCTCTTCTCTTTGACCAAGTCACTATGTTCTCTTGATGGAATCATTGTACTGCTAACTAGTCTTCCTGCTTCCACACAACAACTCTTAATGACTCTTCACACAGCAGTCAGAATGACCCTTTTAAATCATGTCAGATAATATCCCTCCTCTGCTCAAAATTCTCTGATGGCCTTTTATGGTCTGGAGGGCCCTGCATGATCTTGTTTTCAGTTCTCTCATTTAGCTCCAGATACAAGGACGTCCTTGCTGTTTTTGGTAAGGTTTTTGCCCTTACCATCTCCCCTGCTCCCCTAAGTCCCTGTATTCTGTTTTCTGCTCAAATATTCTCTATCCCAGATGTTCCTGGCCATACTATTTAAATTAGTACTCTCTTGCTTTCTATAGACTTAACCCTGATTTATTTTTCATCATAGTACATAACAACATCTGGCATGTTAAATATGTATTTGTTTGTTTTCTGCCTTTCCACCTCCAGTCTCTTCAAAAGCTGAGACTTTTTTGTTCATTGTTGAATCCCTGGCACCTAGAATAGTACCTGGAAGTAATAAGCCCTCAGTTAATACTTGTAGAATGAAAATATACATATATGTTATAGACACACACACACACACACACACACATATATTTATTTATTTATTTATTTATGACATATGAGGCCATATATATGTTTGTATTCTATATTTAACCTAGATAACAATTCACTACATTAAACCATTATTTAAAAATTATGAAATATATTAGGCTCACAAAGTACAGTGAGTAATATAAGGAACATCCACATCACCACCACCCAGTTAAAGGAATAAAATGCAACTCTGTCAAGATGGACTAGTGCATGCTGCTATAACAAACAGCTCTCAAATCTAAGTGACTTAAAACAAACCAACAAGCAAACACATAGTTTTATCCCTCACTCATGCTAATGCCCATACACTGGGTGGCAGGGGCCCAATTCAGGATCTAGACTGTCACAGAGTGTCGGCAGTCATGGTCAGACAGTGACAAAGGGAAAGAAAGATGGTGAATTACTTATGGTTTCACAAAGGCTTCCACCTACAAGTGACATTTCTGCATACATTTCCTTGCAGAATCAAATCATACATTCTTGCATAGCTTAAAGGAAGGAGGAAGTGCAGTCCTACCATGTTTCTAAAAGAAGGAGAATCTAAATGTTTGTGAGTGGTTCTAGACAACTACAAGTGCAGTTAAAGCATCTCTGTGACCCCTTTTCTGGTCCCATTTCTTTCCCTTTACTCTAGAGAACATCACCATACTTAATTTGGTGTTATTTCATTGTAGTTTTAATTTTTTCTATTTATTAGTGAGGATGAGGATTTAAGAATGCTTATTAACTGTTTTGATTTACACTTTTGTGAGATGCCTGACTATTTTACCTAACTTTTAAAATAATTACATTATTTACTGCTTTTGTATTGATGTGTAGGAGTGCTTCATGTATTTTGTACACTAGTATTTTGTTGGTTATAAACATATTATTCTGTTCTACAGTTTGCACTGCACTTTGTTTATGGAATCTTTTGAAACACAGACATTTTATTTTATTTATTTATTTATGTAATTTATTTATTTAGAGTTGTAGTTGCACTCTGTCACCCAGGCTGGAGTGCAGTGGCATGCTCACAGCCACCCCAGTGTCGGTCTGCTGGACTCTGATGATCCTTCCACCTCAGCCTTCCAAGGAGCCAGAACTACAGACATGTGCTACCATGCCTGGCTAATATTTTTTATTTATTGTCTCACCAAGTTGCCAAGGCTGGTCTCGAACCCTCAGGCTCAGGCAATCCACTTGCCTCGGCCTCCCAAAGTGCTGGGATTATAGGCTGAACCACCAAGCTGGGCCAAAACATAGACATTTTAAAACACGTTGTTGTTTATTTGTTAATCTTTTCCTTTATGGTTTGTGCTTTTTCCATCTTGCTTTAGAAATCCTTTCCTACCCAAAGGAAATAACATTTTTTTTTCAAAATTTTGCTTTTCATGTTTAGGTCTATATTCTATGTGGAATTGAAATGTACAGATGGTGCAAATCAGGACCTTACTTTTCTCTAATATGGGTAACAAACAGTTCCAGCATTCACTCATTTGTAATTCCTTTTCTGTTATATATCAAGTTTTCATATGACAAACATCTTAGCACTCTTTTCTATCCCATTAGCCTGTATGTCTACTCGTGAGCCAATAAAAACATTGTCTTAATGGTTTCATAATTAGGTGCTAATATCTGATAGAATGAACATTATCCTTCCGCCCACCTTTGTTCTTAAGATTGCTTTGGCTATATTTGGACCATTGTTCTGCCTTACAAATTTTAGAACAAGCTTGTCAAGTTCCATGAAAAACCTTGTTGGAATTTTGATTTATTTATTCAACAGCAGTTATATATCACTTATTATATGTCAGGCACTGTTCTAAATGCTTTACAACTTATCCAGTTTGAATATATACTTATACTTGGAGACATCTTTATGCTGTTGTCTTTCTATTCATGAACACGTACATGGTAAAGATATGGCTCTTTTTTCTTCTTTTTGAGACAGGGTCTTACTCTGTCACCTGAGTTGGAGTTCAGTGGAGTGATCTTTAGCTTACTGCAGTCTTGACATCCTGGGCTCAAGTGCTTCTCCTGCCTTACCCTCGCAAGTAGCTAGGACTATTGGCACACTACCATGCCCAGCTAATTTAAAAAAAAATTTTTTTTTTTTGTAAAAAGGGGGTCTTGTTATGATGCCCAGGCTGGTCTCAAGTTTCTGGGCTCAAGTGATGCTTCTGCCTAGGCCTTCCAAAGTACTGGAATTATAGGTATGAGCCACTGCACCTGGCTCTTCTTTAATATCTTTTAATAAAATTTTATAATTTTCTTCATAATGCTTTTGATGTGTTAGCAAGATTTATTCTTTGGCACTTTGTAAATTTTTATCGCCATTGTAGAGATATCATTTGAAAAGTAACACTTTCTTTTTACATTTTCAGTGTAAAGGAATGCAATATAGATTTTTGTTGTTAACCTTAAGATCTTGCAACTTTAACTCTCTTCTTAATTCTAGTGATTTCTCTGTGGATTTTCTTGGCTTTCCTAGGTGAAAATTATAACCTTTGTTGGTTAAACTCTCGGTTGAACAGAAGTGGTGGTAGAACATCTTTATGCTGTTGCCTTCCTATCCATGAACATGGTAAAGATATGGCCTGCTCCAATATCCTTATTTTTCTTCCTTTTTTAAAGAGACAGTGTCCTTATTTCATTCCTGACTTTAAAAGAAATGCTCATTTATATCACTTAAGATAATGTCTGTTCTAGGTATCTGGTAGATCCTCTTAATCAGGTTAAGGAACTTTCCTTCTATATTTAGTTTTCTGAGAGTTTTTTCTGTTTGTTTTTGAATTTAATTTTTTAAATCAACACTTTTTTGGGGTGTATAGTTCTATAAATTTTAACACATGTTTAGTTTTGTGTAAGTGCGGGTATGAAACAGTTCCATCACCCCCCAGAACTCCCCTTGTTTCCTTTTGTAATCAAATTCCCTCCCAACCTCTAATCCCAGGCAACTGCTGATCCGTCCTCTGACATTATAATTTGATTATTTTTAAGAATGTACATTATACAGTATGTAACCTTTGAGACTGACCTTTTTTCACTTAGCATAATGCCTGTGAGATTCATCCTAGATCTTGCATGTATCAGTAGCTTGCTCTTTTGTATGACTGAGTAGTATTCCATTGTATGGCTATATCCTAGTTTTTTTTTTTAATCCATTTACCCACTGAAGGGCCTTTGGGTATTACCAGTTTTTGGTAATTATGAATAGAGCTACCATAAATATATGGGTGTAGCTTTTTGTGTGAGGGTAATTAAAAAAAAATTTCTTTAGGATAAATGCTATATTAAGCGTATGTTTAACTTTATTAAGAGTGGCCAAGTTGTTTTCCAGAGTGGCTGTACTATTTTGCATTCTGAATAGCGGGGGTTGAGTGTTCCAGGCTCTGAATTCTTACTAGTACTTTGTATCATCAAAATTTTTTTTTTTTTTTTGAGTTGGAGTCCCACTCAATCGCCCAGACTGGAGTGCAGTGGCCGCTCCCCGCCACCGCAGCCTCAACCTGCTGGGCTCCGGCGATCCTTCCGCCTCAGCCTTCCGAGTAGCTGGGACTACAGGCACGCGCTACCACGCCCGGCTGATTTTTTGTAGAGATGAGGTCTCGGCAAGTTGCCCAGGCGGGTCTCGAACCCGCGGGCTCAGGCAATCCACTCACCTCAGCCTCCCAAAGCGCGGGATTACAGGCTGAGCCACCGAGCCTGGCCAAAATTTTTTATGTTAACTGTTCTGTATACCCTAAGAGGTATGCAGTAGTATCTCAAGGTGGTTTTAATTTGCATTTCCTCAATGGTAAATGATGTTGGGCATCTTTTTATGTGTTTTTTTGACTACTGTATATCTTCTTTGTAAAGCATCTAAATCTTTTGCCCATCTTTAAATTGGTGTGTTTGTTTTCTTACTATTGCGTTTCGAGAGTTTTTTTGAAAAATGTATTCTGAATAAAAATATTTTGTCAGATATGTCATTTGCAAATATTTTCTTGCAAGCTATGGCTTGTCCTTTAATTCTGTTAACTGTGTCTTTTGCAAAGCAACATCTTACGTTTTGATAAAGTCCAATTTATTATTATTTTTAACCAAGACACTAAAAGATGATTCTTTCAATACATGTACATGGTATGTCTCTCACTTATTTAGGTGGTCTTTAAAATTTTTAATATGTTTTATATCTTATTCTAAGATAATCTATTTTGAATTTATTTGTTTCTAAGGTATGAGGTTGAGGTCTAGGCTAAGTTTTTAAAATTTGGTAGATGGGTGTTCAGTTGTTTCAACACCATTTGTGGGGAAAGACCATCTTTTCTCCATTGAAGTGCTTTTGCATTTGTCAAAAATCAATTGACCATATTTGTGTGGTTCTCTTTCTGGATTTTCTATTCTGTTCTATTGGTTATATGTCTATTCTTTTGGTGATACCACACTGTCTTGATTACTGTAGCTTAAATCTTAAAACTAGGTTGTATGATTTCTTCCAACTTTATTCTTCTTCAAAATCATTTTGACTATTTTAATTCATTTGCCTTTTCATATGCATTCCAAAATCAGCTCACATGTATTTACCAACATTTCTACTGGAATTTGGTTGAAATTGTGTTATATCAGTAGGTCAATTTCTGGAGTATTGATGTTATTGCTATTTTTAGTCTTTCAGTCTCTGACCATGATATGTATCTCCTTTAATTTATGTCTTCTTTGGTTTCTTACATCAGTATTTTATATTTTTCAGCACTCAAATTTTGTACATGTTTTGCGAGGTGTATAACAAGAACTTCATTGGGGGGCTGTTGTAAATAATATTGTTTTTGAAATTTTAGTTTCTAGTTTATTGTTAGTATATAGAAAAATTATTAATTTTTGTGTGTTGCTCTTAGATCCTGTGATCTTGCTAAACTGAATTATTAGTTCTAGGAGTTTTTTGTATATTTCTTGAGATGTTCTACCTATACAATTGTGTCATTTATGAATAGAGATAGTTTAAATTTTTTTCTTTACAATTTCCTCCCTCCCTCCCTCTCTTCTTCCTTCCTTCTTTCCTTCTTCTCTCTCTCTTCCCCTCCATGTCCCCCACTCCCTTCTTTCCCCTCCCTCCTTCCCTATCTTTCTCCTCCTCCCCTCTTTTCTTGCCTTGATGTGTTAGCTAGGACTTCCAATATGATGTTGAATAGGAATGATGAGTAGACATTTTCCCTTATTCCAGGTTCTCAAGGAAAAAACACTCCATCTTTCACTTCTTAAGTATTATTTTAGCTGTAGATTTCTTTTGTTGATGCCCTTATCTGGTTGAAGGTGCTCTCTTCTATTCCTAGTTTGCTGAAAGTTTTTAATCATGAATGGATGTTGAATTTTGTCACAAGCTTTTTCTGCATCAGTTGATATGATCATAAGATTATTCTTCTTTAGGCTGTTAACATGGTGAAATACATTGTTTGATTTTCCAATATTGGACCATCCTTGCATTTCAAGTATAAACTCTATGTTACTATATACGTCTATATGTTACTATATTCAATTTGCTAATAATTTATTCAGGTATTTGCATCTATGGTCATGAGAGATACTGTTCTATGATTTTTTCTCCCTTGTATTATATTTGTTTGGTTTTGGTATCAGAATAATGATGGCCTATAAAATGAGTTGGGTAGATTTCCCTTCTCTTCCATTATCTCAAATTTTGTAGAATTAATGTTCTTTTTAGATTTTAGTTTTCTAGAACTTATCATTGAAGCTGTCTGAACTTGGAGCATTCTTTTCATAAGATTCTAAACTGCAAATTCAATTACTTTAATAGTTATAGGACAATTTAGGTCATCTATTTCATCTTGGGTGAGTTGTGGTAGTTTGAAGTTTTTGAGGGATTGGTTTATTTCACCTAAGTTGTGAAATTTATGTGTATAGAGTTGTTCATAGCAGTATTTTATTATTTTTTTCAATGTCTGAAGGGTCTGTGTTGAGACATCCTCTTTTATTCCTGATATTGGTGATTTGCATCTTTTATTTTCTTTTTCTTGCTATCTTCAGTCTTGTTATAGGGTTATCAGTTCTATTGATCTTTTAAAATAGTCATGTTTGGGGTTGATTGATTTTCTTTATTGTTCTTTTGTTTTCAATGTCATTGATTTTTTTCTTTTATTATCATTATTTCCCTTCTTTTTTCTGATTTGGGATTAATTTGCTTTTCTTTTTCTATTTTACTAAGCTTATATTATTGATTTAAGAACTTTCTTTTTTCTAATTAAACATTTGATGCTATATATTTTTTAGTGTACCACTTTAGTTGCATCTCATACATTTTTATAAATTGTATTTTCATTTTTAGTCAGTTTGAAATATCTTATAATTTCCCTTGACATTTACTGTTTGACCCATGAATTGCTTACAAGTAGTTTGTTTAATTCACAAGTGATTAGAGATTTTCCTGTTATCTTTATGTTACTGACTTCCAGTCAATTTTATTTTGGTCAGACAACATATTTTGTATGCTTTCAGTTCTTTTAAGTTTAGTAAAGTTTATTTTATGACCCAGGACTCATTCTACCTTGGTGAATATTCTATTCTGCTATTTCTGGGTAGAATTATCTATAAATGTCAATTATATTTAGTTGGTTGATTATGATGTTAAGTTCTATATCCTTGCTGATTTTCTGATTAATGGTTCTATTGATTACTGGGAGATGAGTATTAAACCAAAATTATGGAGTTACCTGCTTCCTCTTTCACTTCTGTTAGTTTTGCTTCCTGTATTTTAAAGCTCATGTTATTACATGTGTGCATATTTAGGGCTGTTTTATCTTCTTGTGAATTGAATCTTTTATTATTATGTAATTTCTTTAAAAAAATCCCTGGTAGCTTTCCTTTTTTCTGAAATCTACTTTGTCCAATATTAACACAGCCACTCCTGCTATTTGTTGATTAATGTTTGCATGGTATATGTTTTCTTACCCATTTACTTTTAGCAATTTTATAGCATAATACTTGAGATGAAACTTATCACTAGTTTGATGGTACTTTGAATTCTGGTCTTTTCCCTTAATTTGTCTGCCACTATTGTTTTCAGCATTTCATCTTCAAATAGTTGTTCCATGCATTTCGTCTAGGTTTATAGCTGCACTAGGTGGGAGAGATAGGGCAGAGTACCTAATCTTTTTATATTTTGTTTTTGGTTGGTTTCTTTTAATCACGAGTAGATCTGAGGTGATCTTTTTGTTTTCTTTGATAATCTCTTAGCATGCTAAATTATATTATGAGAATAATAGATTCTCTAATATTATTCTTACACTTCTGTGACAAGCTTAATTTGTTTAAGCTATGTAATAAAAATTCGCTTTCTACATTCAGCTTGATAACATTTTATTTACTATTATTTTACATATGCTCAAAATTGACCTATAATTTTCTTTTCATGTATTGTTGGTTTTGTAGAACAGTTTGTCTCTGGTATAGTTTGTATAAGTTTTGATTGATCTGTTCCTTGAACGTTTGAAAGAATTTGATTGTAAAACTATTTAGATTGGGTGTTTTCTTGCATCTTTTATTTTCTTTTGGTAGATTATTGTTTTATTACAGATTTAATTTCCTTAATGGTATAAGGTCTATTCAGATAATATTTCTCTGTCACTTCTTGAGTCTGTTTTGATGTTAATTTTTTATTGGAATTTATCCATTTCAACTGCTTTTAAATGTATCAAGATAAAGTTGTTCATAGTTTTCTACAAGTATACTGTTAATATGTGTGAAGGGATGTGTGTGTGTGTCTGTGTTTGTATATATGTACTTATATTGGCATTTTATCCTATGCTCTCAATCACTTTAAGCTGGTGAGCATTTTCCTAGCACACTCTATTGAAAGTCCTTTGAATCAATAAACTCTCTGTTGTATGGTTCTGGATTGAGTGCAATATTCACAACTTCTGTGTTCTAGAGAATATTTTGACTGACAGTGACTTCTATGTTGTGGCTAAAATGTTGTACATCCATCTTGTTCACTTTCAAAATGGGGCTAAAACTTGTTAGTAACATCATGAAAAGATTAAATTTTCTCAGGTCGTCTTTTGGTGCATTTCTCTTTTAAATACTTATCCCCACATGTTGACTTTAAGATTTACCTAGCTTCTGTGAAGTGGTAAGCCAGTCTTTCTACTTTATGAAAATTGGACTCCAGGTATACTGAAAGAGTGCTAGACTAGCAGATAACTGCACAGAGATTTGTTAGTGACTATCTGAGCCCTTCTTCTAGGAGTTACCTGAAAGAGTTTTCAGGCATTAATGTGTAAGGAACTCAGTAGCCAGTGCTCCCCTGGGCTTTGTGAGGTGTGGCGCCCTGGGAGTCCAGCATCCTGGGTCGTCTTGCTGCATGTCTCCTGACTAGCTGTTGCAGGGTCTGCAGGGTCTGTGTCAGTGACTCACGTAAGAAAATGGGTAGACTGGCTTCATATGAGACTGGAATGACCATTTTCATTCAGTGTCACCTAAAATGTCATCCCTCAAATGCTGTTGAGCCGAGAAGGACCAGCCTTGTGATTTCGGGCAGTCACCCTGCCTCCTTGAGCTTCAGTGTTCAGGGTGGGTGGGTGTCACTGTGATTCTAGAGGGTCTTAGGGCCCAACTTGGGCATGCTCGGGCCTCATTGTCCAGAAAGGAAACTGAACCTTGAGGAGTCCGGAATGGGCTGTTAATGAGGCAGCCCTACAGGGGCAGGGGCTGAAGGGGCAGTCTTAGAAGGGCAAAGATTCTAATTGGCACCTTCCATGGAACAGCAAATTAAGTGCTCAGATTTCCTCCCTGTGTTCTTTCTCCCTCGGCTCCTGTCACCTTGGTTAGAACCCAGACAGAATTGAGTTGCCGCTTGGGGGCCATCACCATGGTTTTCAGGGGCTCCCCGGGAGGCTGGTGCAGAGGCTTGTGTTCTCCCTTGAAGGAGGATGCCTATTGCCTTTGAGAGCCACCCAGGAGGGCTTAGAAGCTTCCATTTGACAACAGTTTCCCTCCCAGGACCCAACAGACCTACTGAGGAATGTTCTCTCCTATTCTGGAGAGGCTTCTGAGCTGCTCTCCTCTTCCCTTCAATCTCCTTTGTTTTTAAGCTTGACCTTCAGAAAGCTGTCAGGTGAGGGACATGATATCTTGGGCTCTCCACTCACTGCCTCTGCTCACAGCTGGAAAAGAGATTCTGCTGCAAAAGAAAGTTGAGGCCACCAGCCTAGATCATCTAGCTCTGATTGTCTAGGGGTGTGATGACAACTTTATATTAGGGCCAACCTGTCTTCCCTTGTGCAAGATGCAAGTCCCAGCTGTGTCACGCCCGGTGGTATGATCTTGGGCAGCCCACTTTCCCTCTCTGGGCCTGTGTTCTTCTAGTGCAAAGGGAAGATTTTGAGGTGTCTCTTCTAGCTGGGATGGTCTATATGCCCATGATTTCATCACAGTCAATTAAACTGTGCAGAACTTGACACAGAGATGCTTAGAGTTATGTCAAGGAAGGGACAAAAGTCTGGTGGAAAGAGAAAGGGTTTTGGAGTCAGGCAGACATGGGGTCAAATCACCACTGACCAAGAGAGTACTCTTACAGAATCACTGCTGGCCCAAATGTACCTTTGTGCAAATTAGAAAAAATGACTCCCCCTCTGAAGTCATTCTCTGCCAGACAATTTTCATGACAAATATATAAATCTATGGTGACTACAGTGTGACTAGTGCTCCCTAGAGTTAGTTGTGCAGTGCATAACCTGCCCAGCTGTACATAACAGCTGTCTGTGTCCTTGGGTCAGTTACTTCTTTGGGCTCCTTTTTACTCATCTGGCAAAATAAAATAAAATAATAATGCCTACCTCATAGGGTAATGCTGAGGACTGAAATATGTGGAACAAGCCCAGGGCTCATGAGAGAGGTTGCCCTGGAAATGTGAATTTCCCTTCTCTTTTTTTCAGGATCTCTTTGCCTATGATGTGGTCTTCAGGGCCCAACGCACCTGTCCCTTCCCAAAGAGCAGCAGGTGGTGGCCTAGCGTCTCCGTGGGGAGGGGGGGCGGTGCTTGGAGCTTGGAAACACACCCTGTCAGCTTGTCCCAGCTTCTTCTGGTTCTCTGGAGTTCATTCCAAGTTGCCTTGGAATGCTGCCTTTGCCGTCCCTGTGGGTGGGAAAGGGGAGCCCCCAGGGACAGAGTTAGTCACCTGGGGGTGCAGAGTGGCGTCAGGGTTGTAAGGCAGTAGGGAGGCCCAGGAGAGCTGGGGCTAGAAAGGAAGAGTGGCCTGGGCTGTGAGGAACTCCTGCCTGGCAGACAGCAACCCTGGGGAGCCCTCCACACGGGTGGGGCAGGGGGACACAGGCTGTTCGTGCTTAACTCTGCCATACCCAGCAGGTAGGGGAGAAACACTGGATCACTCACTGGATCAGTCTGTGGGGAGCTGATGGAGGCCTTTGAGGCCCCTGGTTAAGGAGCTCTGGAGCTTTCCTGACACAAAGGTGTTGGAAAGACTCTAAGCTCATTAGCAGAAGACCTTGTGAGATAGAAAATGAAGACTGCCACAGTCCTCCATGCAGTTAGGGGCTGTGTGTGTGTGTGTTTGTGTGTGTGTGTGTATGTGCGCGCGCGCGCGCATGCGCGCGCGCACATGTAGAATGATGAAAAAATGTGCCTTTTACAAAGGGAGATGAGAAAAACATATCATCAGGCATGTCCCGTGAAGGTTTATAGTATGCATTCCAGAAGCACAGGCCACCTCACCACCCCTCAGCATTGTTTTGCTGGAATAAGTCCTCTTAGTGGGGACACTGTGGAAGTTTAAAAAATCCAGCCATGTTGCCAATATGTGAGGAGGCACTGCCTTCTTTGAAAGTGGATAGCGGTCAGTTTGCCCTTAATGTTTCATTTCTTTCTGGTTCATAAATACATAGGTGCATATTTTGATAGTTTAAAAAAAATAATCAAGGTGATCCCTGAAGGTCCAGCCAGATGCCCAGGTTTCTGGGGTGCCCTTCACCTCCAGGATGCCTTTCCCCTCCTCTCCTCAGGCAGAGCTGGGTGTTCCACCCCCCCTTCCTGAGGCAGAGCTGGGTCTTCCCTGCCCCCTGCTTTTTTCTAAGTTCATTTTTTCCTACATAAATCAAAGGTGCTGGACACACAATTTTGTACACTTTTCAGTATTTTTCCCCTTGTTAATAGGAAAACAAAAGGACCAGAGCAGAGCTCAGACTTTTTGGGCTCCTGGAGGCATCTGGAAGTAGAATTTGAGGACATCCTTTACCTAATTCTGTAGTAGATGTTTATTGAGATTTATGTGTCACACCCATGCTCAGTGGTGAGGATACAGAGGGTTTTAAGAAAGTGTCCCTACTTTTATGAAACATACATGTTATCTTTAAAAAAAGGTAGACCATACGCAAATAATACCACCACCAACACCTACCTCTCATGAAGCATCTCATCACAATCATGTGCCAAGGAGGTACTGGGTGGTTCACATATTTTATCTCTCATCCCGACAACCCTGAGAGGTAAGTAGTATGACTTATTTTTACTTACAAGGGAAGGCACTCAGAGGTATGGTAAGACAGCAGAGAAGCCAGAATTCCAAGTCAGGTCTGTCTGACTCTAAGATCTGCAGTCTGTATACCCTCCATGATAGAAAACTGGTGCCAAGGAGCGTGAGCACAGAGGGACTTGTTTTTCTGGGGAGGCTGCAGGTGGAGCAGCTCAGGATGGCTGGTGTGCAGGTGTGGACGGATGGCTGGCCCACTTTGTCATTTAGGCATGGACTCTCTCCTGTAGATCAGGCCACGGGG
Organism: Tarsius wallacei; assembly: GCA_963574415.1. Lineage (NCBI taxonomy): Eukaryota > Metazoa > Chordata > Mammalia > Primates > Tarsiidae > Tarsius > Tarsius wallacei. The sequence goes on along the minus strand of CAUYQG010211687.1, from coordinate 3,847 downwards.
GCCTACAGGATATTACAGGATAGGACAAGATGGAGGATCGAAAACTCAGATGTCTTCAGGGGCCAAGTGGTCACATGAACTAGGTGGCAGGTTGGTTCAGATCTTTTTTTTTTTAACTTTTAATTTTAAAGATGTGGGGTACAATTCAGGGTCGATATACAAATGTTCATGATGCAGGTACCCTTGCTGATGGGGTGTGCCCCTCCTTCCACAGGCAGATTCCCACCACTGCCAATCTCACTTCCCTGCCCGCCCCCCAACCCCAGCAGTTTCCTGCTACCGCCGATCCTTTTCTTTTTTTTGGCAAAGAAAAGTTTATGTAAAAGTAAATTAGAGAGAGAAAGAGAAAGGAGAGAGAAGATTCACCTCCCCAAGGTGGGGGAGGGGACCAAAGCCGGGAAACATGGCGACAGCCATAGCTCAAAGAGCACATGGCCACACCAGAGTCTAGCAAGGCAATGGCTCTGTTTATTATTATTATTTTTTAGTCAGAGTCTCATTCTGTCGCCAAGCCTGGAGTGCAGTGGCACGATCACAACCACCAAAGTCTCACCCTCCTGGACTCAGGCAATCCTTCTTCCTCAGTCTCCTGAGTATTTGGAACTTCAGACATGAGCCATCATGTCTGCCTAATTTTTTTATTTATTGTAGAGACAAAGTCTCACCAAGTTGCCGAGGCTGGTCTCAAACCTGGGCTCAGGCAATTCTCTTGCCTCCACCTCCCAAAGTGCTGGGATTATAGGTATGAGCCACTGCGCCTGGCTAATTTTTTTATTTTGATGACTGTATCATGTAGAAGAATGTCCTTGTTATAGAAATGCCCACTAAACTGTTAGCAGATGTTGAGTAGTCAAGTCAACATTCACTCTCAAATGGTTTAGAGGGAAAAAAAAACTGTCTGAATCACTTTTCTGTTAAGTTTGAGATTTTTTTTGAATTTGTATGCTAATTTCCAGTGAAGATTTATCCTTTCTCTGTTAATTTATTTTAACATTAATCTTTCAGTCTTTACAATCTTTCTTATATCTCATTGAATATGAATAACATCTACCACTTATTTGGCACTAGATTATTTATATGTGTGTGACAACAGGCAGGAAGGATTATGTAAATTATTGCATCATTTAGGGTTCTTTGATACACAAGCAACAGAAACTAACTCCGGCTAATGTAAGTGGGAAAAGGTATTTACTGGACAGATATGAGACATAAGGCAGGCTCTGTTGGAGACAGCTTCTCCACTCAACAAATGCATGATGATCTTGGGCAAGTGACATTACTCTGTGCCTCAATTGCAGCATCCATAAAATGGAGACAATTATAACACATGCCTCATAGGATTGTTAGGAGGGCTAAATTCATTAATATATATAAAGCACTTAAAACAGTGCCCACAAAATAAAATAAGATTTTTAAAAAGTTAACCAAAAAACAGTGCTCACTCTTACAACTCAAAAAAAAAAAAAAAAAAGAGCTGGGCGCAATGGCTCACGCCTGTAATCCCAGCACTTTGGGAGGCGGAGGCCAGGGGATTGCCTGAGCCTAGAGTTTGAGACCAACCTGGGCAACTTAGCGAGACCTCATCTCTATAATAAGTCAAAAAATTAGCTGGGTGTGGTGGCATGCACCTGTAGTTCCAGCTACTTGAAAGACTGAGGCAAAAGGATCATCTGAGTCTAGCAGGTCAAGGCTGAGGTGTCTGTGAGCATGCCACTGCACTTCAGCCTGGGTGACAGACTGAGACTTTGATTCAAAAGGAAAACTAAAGAAAAGATAGTGCTCCAAGCATGTTATTTATTATCAATTGGAATTGTCCTGAGATGTCAATGAGTGGATACTGTAGGATTTGAATCTAAGGACATCTGTAAATAAAACCTGAGTTCTTTGCCATGGCAACCCTTTACCACAACATTAGCTGAACCATAGTTCTCCCTCTTTTCTCCTAAGTGCTGATAAAGACCAAGGGATGTACCTTCTCCCACTCACCAGCACTCACTTCCTTTTGTTTTCTTCTAGGGTTTACAAAATAACTTGTTAAGCCAGCTAGTCTGTTTCAGAAACCCAGTTCATGCCTACACCCTCCACAAGCTTTTGCTTCACTAGTATACTTTGTCTTGGGTAATGCTATTCTTCTAGGCATAGAGGATATTTAGTCTAGGTAATTTTGTTTGCAGTCCTTGATCCAGGCACGCAACAGCTGCAACTGTGATGCTGGCTTCATGCAATGGCTCTCAGCCTCATCTCTAAGTACTAGCCCTCTTTCTAACATCTGATGAACAATATCAGGTTAATATCTGAAAGAGCAATGCACTTCCCTGGAAGGTGTATTAATCATGTTTTTACATTTTTTTCTGGCTGGGCACAGTACACACCTGTAATTCTAACACTTTGGAAGGCCAAAGCGGGAGAATTTCCTGAGCCCAGGAGTTTGAGAGCAGTGTGGACAATATAGTGAGACCTTATCTAAACAAAAAAATTAAGAAAGCTGGGTGTGATGGCTCAGCCTGTAACCCCAGCACTTTGGGAGACCGAGGTGAGATGATTGCCTGAGTCCAGGGGTTTGAGACCAGCCTGGGCACTTGGTGAGATCTCATCTCTACAATAAATCAAAAAATAAGCCGGGCGTAGCAGTGCACATCTGTGGTTCCAACTATTTGGAAAACTGAGGTCGAGGCTGCAGTGTCTATGAGCATGCTACTGTACTCTAGACTGGGCAACAGAGTGAGACACCAACCGAAAAAAATAAAAAAATTAACAAATAAAAATAAAAATAAGAAAGTAGCCAGGAGTGGTGGTGCATGCCTACTTGGGAGGCTGAGGAGGGAGGACTGCCTGAGCCCAGGAGGTTGAGGCTGCAGTGAGCCATGATTGTGCCACAGCATTCCAGCCCGGGCAACAGAGAAAGACTCTGACTCAATAAAAAAAGAGAGAGAAATTTTTTTCCCTCTATTTTATGATGCTTTGACATCTGAAAAAGCTTTTTGGCCTGGGAGAGACTCCTCTGAGCCTGCCCAATCCTTAGAGACAGCAAAAGGCTCAGCTGAGAACATGTCCTTCATATATGCAAACCAACCAACCCTAAGTCTATAGTCCCAACCATCTCTTAGCTAACTCTCACATGGCAAGCCAATATTTCCCTTGCCCTAAGTAATCCCAGGGCCAGGAACCAGGCAACTACATACCACCCCTATTGCCCAAAGCCCTCTGGAATTATTCAAATTAGCCAGTCCCGAACTCTTTATTCTGCCCTGCCTTGCCTTTCCCAAGGAGACCCCAATAAAGAGTCTGGCTCAAGCTTTCCCCTCACTCTACTCTTCTGCCCCTGACCAAAACCTGGTGCCTCCCCTGTGGCCCTTAGTGGCATGCCGTGGTCCTCTCTCTGGGACCTGTGAGTATCATAAACGTCTTCCTTCCAGGCCTTCTCATTTCCTCCCATAGCTGCACCAACTTTCCATACCATATCCAATTTTTTTTTTCTTTTTTTTTTTTTTTTTTTTTTGAGTTGGAGTCTCACTCTGTCGCCCAGACTGGAGTGTAGTGGCCACTCCTGGTCACTGCAGCCTCACCTGCTGGGCTCCGGCGATCCTTCCGCCTCAGCCTTCCAAGTAGCTGGAACTACAGGCACGTGCTACCATACCCGGCTAATTTTTTGATTTATTGTAGAGATGAGGTCTCGCCAAGTTGCCCAGGCGGGTCACGAACCCGCGGGCTCAGGCAATCCACTCACCTCAGCCTCCCCAAGCACGGGATTACAGGCTGAGCCACCGAGCCCGTCTTTTTTCCCTAATTCTATCATTCCTTCTGCATTTATTAGCTAACTTTTCTGTAAAAATTTCCCTTCAGAAAC